>JAXCGZ010019261.1:0-5000 GCA_037179515.1 Halocaridina rubra
ACTACTTCCTCTAAGAAAGGGTGACCCCCATGGGCCCTATTCCTGGGATTTATGCTTGTGCATTTTGCTTCTAACCTGGATTCTCTCTCTCTTCGCCGTAAGGTATCTTCCCTTTCGCTTTTCTATCGCTACTACTTCCATCGCTGCTCTGATGAGTTGGCGAGTTGCATCCCTTCTCCACTGCCGAGGCCGCGTAACACTCGCCAAGCGGCCTCATCTCACAGGTACTGTGTCGAGATTTGTAGCTCGCGGATTGGTCGGTGCAGCGACTGCTTCTTCCCATCTACCTCCAGACTCTGGAACTCTCTTCCTCCTTCAGTCTTTCCTAGTTCTTATGACCTTTCATCCTTCAAAAGCAGATCTATCGTCATCTCAGAGCCTAGTCCTTCATATCTCTGGGTCCTCTTTACTTTGACTGTTTTTTCTGTCTGTCGTTTTCCTTTGTGTGACATTACCTCATCTCTGCCTTACCCTTAACCTTTTTCTTTTCCTTCGTCTTGGTATTTTCTCGTGCCCGGGCCTTTGTTGATGAGGGCAGTTTCTGCCTGTCTCGGTGTCACACTCTTAAAAAAAAAAAAGTTTCTCTCTTTCTGATTTTCCTTTTCTCTTTTCCTCGTCCTTTGCCTCACATTTTCTTTCTTCCTTCTCCTTCTTCCTTATTTTTCCTACTCCTTTTATCCTCGTTCACCAATTTTTCCCTCTTTCTCTTCTCTCCGTTTTCAACTCATCTCTTTTCTTCTCCTCCTCTTTCCTTCTTATTCACCTTTGACCTTTTCCTTCTTCTCCTTTCTCTTATCCTTCCACAATTCTCCTAGTCTGCAGCCATTTTTTCTTTCTCCTTTATCAACACCTTCATTCTATGTTTCTATCCAATCACTACCTGTTCACTGGCATTATCAGAACGTGAACTCATAGAATGAGTTTTCTCCCAAAGGCTCTGCGCGTCTAACAGTGCTCTCATGCAGCTCTTGCATGAATAAAAAATGCTCTCAACCAGTCCATCTTATCCTCACAGAGACTCTGGAGGAGAGATAACATGCGAGCCGCCTCGTAGATTTTTTTTTTTTTTACTTCCAAGGTGGGAACCATGGAATGTTCCACTAAAAAGTGTAAATCGTTTAGTCTTATGAGTTGACAGGTGCTAAGATATGCCATAGACGCACCTATGCACACAATGATCCAATTTTCATTGTGTGTTGAGGGTATTAAGCTTTTAGTATCTCAGGATTGAGCCAGTCTTCCTCATACTTTATGCAGAGATGGCTAATGAATGCATAAAAGTCATTCAGGTTTTCTTTTTTTTTTATAAGGATGAAGAGGGTCTTGGAGAAACATAATTTTCCACATAGCATAAATTTAGAAGGCGTCTCATATTTTATTTGGCTTATTACGTACCAAAAAGCATTATAATAATTATTAATAGTATAAACATCATAATCAAAGGAAGCGCTTGTTCGCTTAGCTCAAATTCAGCTGGTTAGGTTCATTCTGTTTAAACCTAAAGGGACAGAGGGCACAAATCCACCTCCCGTTGAGACTTGGGATCAAGTTGGGCACAGCCCCTTTGCCTTGCCCTCTCCATCTAGAGAAGCATCAATGATAAATTTTATAGTAGTTAATGGTATTCCATTCAAATCTCTCCTTGTTTGCACATTTTTAAGTTTGAGTTGGCAATAATTAAATATTGTCAGTTTTCTAAAATGTTTATTTCAAAGCTGTAGGACAGGTTAAGGTGTTTACCTGGGGACGTGCAATCTCGTACTTTTCTTAGCTGTCAATATAGTTGTGGATAGGAGTTAGTCAATATTATTATTATTATTATTATTATTATTATTATTATTATTATTATTATTATTATTATTATTATTATTATTATTATTATTATTATTATTATTGTTATTATTATTATTATTATTGTTATTATAATTATTATTATTATTATTATTATTATTATTATTATTATTATTATTATTATTATTATTATTATTATGTAAAGTCATTAATTTTTTTTTTCTTCTTCTCTCTCTCTCTCTCTCTCTCTCTCTCTCTCTCTCTCTCTCTCTCTCTCTCTCTCTCTCTCTCTCTCTCTCTCTCTCTCTCTCTCTCTCTCTCTCTCTCTCTCTCTCAAGCACACACACACTCATTCGCACTAATGTGCGTATGCACACACACACACACACACACACACACACACACACACACACACACACACACACACACACATGTAGGGAAATATTGTTGAGAAAAAAAGTCTAAAAGACCTTCAAGAATTCAAAGAAGTGTTCATTAGACGATACAGAACACAGGAAGAGATGGGAAAGATCAAAAACTTGTTGCAAGAGGCAAGAAGGTTAAATGATGAAAGAAATGAAGAAAAGAAGAAAAATTTTCATTACAGAGTTCTTCCAGACAAAGGGGAGATAAAGAAGATAATGACAGAAGACCAGGGGATGGGGCCTCATTAAGATTGTTATACACAAATGCTGATGGATTAGCTGGTAAGGCAGTAGAATTAAAAGATAGGATTCACAACAGTAAGGCAGATATAGTAGCAATTACAGAGACTAAGTTGAGTGAGGACATAAACAGTGTCACAGTTTTTCCTAAGGGTTTCAGAATACTAAGGGTTGAAAGATCTGAGAGGACTGGTGGAGGGATAGCACTGCTCATAAGTGAAAGGATTCAAGTCGAAGAAATAAACTTGGCTATAGAAAGTGAGTTCAAGGAATTTCTTGTTGCTCACATAAATACTGGGTCAGAGAGCATTATAATAACTGTTGTATACAACCCACCAAGAAACCAAAATAGGCTTGAAGTTTATGAGGAAAGTCATATAGGTACTATTGAAGTCATAAACTCAGTTGTTAACATGGCACGGGAAAAAAAATGTAGGATTTTGATTATGGGAGACTTTAATCATAAAGAGATAGATTGGATAAATCTTGACCCACACAGTGGTGAGGACTCATTCGGGGCAAGATTCCTAGATTGCGTACAAGGGAATTTCCTACACCAACATGTAATGGAACCAACAAGGGCCAGGGGTAGGGATGAGCCATCACTACTTGATCTAGTGTTCACAGATAATGTGTTGGATATTGAAAAAATTGAGTATGAACCACCAATTGGAAAGAGTGACCACTGTGTGTTGTTGATGGAGTATATCATTGAAGATATTCTTCCTGAGAGTAGAGGCACTGAGGACATAAGGAGGAACTATCCGAAAAGAGATTACATCAAAATGAATGAGCTTTTTGCAGTTATTGCCTGGAGAACCTTATTTTACAACAAATCTGTACAAGAAATGTATGACATCTTTTGTGAGAAATATGGGAAGATAGTAGATTGCTGCATACCTGTCACCAAAGTAGGTGTAATTCATGCCAGAGAGAAATGGTTCGATAATGGGTGTAAAAGAGCTAAGGAGTGGAGAGACAAATGCTGGAAAAGGTATAGGAGGAGAAAAAACATAAATGCCTGGCAAACCTACAAAAGAGCAAGAAATGACTACCTAAGTAAAAGGAGAGAGGCAGAGAGAGACTATGAGAGGGACATCACCAGGAAGGCTAAAGAAAATCCCAAGCTTTTCCACAGCTTTATCAGAGGAAAACTGAAAGTAAAAGAACAGGTTTTAAGGCTAAAGAGAGTGGATGGAAGCATCACTGAGATGGATGAAGAGATCTGCAAAGAATTGAACAAGGAGTTTCAGTCAGTATTTACAGTAGAAAATACCCCACCCCCTCAGATTGCAGTGATAGAAGCTCAAGGGCCGGTATTAGAGAACATCAACCTTACAGCCACAGAGGTATGCAAAGCGCTGATGGATTTAGATGTTCATAAAGCTACAGGTCCTGATGACATATCCCCTCATGTGCTTAAAAAATGTGCAAACACAATATCAGTGGCATTAAGTATCATATTTAAGGAGTCACTGGAGTCGGGGGAGATTCCAAGATGCTGGAAACAAGCAAATGTGATACCTATCTTCAAAAAGGGAAGGAGGGATATGGCTCTGAACTATAGACCAGTTTCCTTGACCAGCATAGTTTGCAAAGTTATGGAGAAACTACTAAGGAAACATATCTCTCTTCACTTGGAATCCTTCAACTTTTTGTCAGTGAGGCAACATGGCTTCAGAGAAGGTAGATCAACAGTAACAAACTTATTAGAATTTTATGATGAGGTAAGCCAAATCTTACAGGAAAGAGAGGGCTGGGCAGACTGCATATTCCTAGACATCCAGAAAGCGTTTGACACTGTTCCACATGGGAGACTTATTAGGAAGCTGCAATCAATGGCTAGAATAGGTGGGAATGTTTTGGAATGGATAAAAACTTACTTAGAAGGAAGGGAACAGAGGGTTAGAGTAAGACACTCAGTGTCTGAATGGAGAAGAGTTAGTAGTGGAGTTCCACAGGGTTCAGTTTTAGGGCCACTTTTGTTCCTTGTATATGTAAATGACCTACCAGAGTCTGTAAATTCATTCATGAATATGTTTGCAGATGATGCAAAGATTGTGAAGAAAGTAAAAAACGAGAATAATGGTAGAGAACTTCAGGAGGATCTAAATAATCTGCATGAGTGGTCAGAAAAGTGGCGAATGAAATTCAATACTTCAAAATGTAAGGTAATGAGAATGGGTACAAGTGAAAGACGGCCCAAGCTTGACTACTCGGTGGCTGGAGTACAACTTCAAGAGACAGAAAATGAGAGAGATCTAGGAGTAAACATACTGGCAGATTTGTCTCCAGAAATACATATAAATGGCATAGTAAGGGCAGCATATGCATTTTTATCAAATGTAAGGGTAGCCTTCAGGCACATGGACAAGGAAATGTTCAGAAATATTTATGTAACCTATGTGAGGCCAAAACTCGAATATGCAGCCCCCTTTTGGAATCCGCACTTGAAAAAGCACATAGCTAAGCTTGAAAAAGTTCAAAGACATGCCACGAAACTGGTGCCAGAAATACGCAATCTCAGTTATGATGAGAGGCTGA
>JAXCGZ010019261.1:15000-30000 GCA_037179515.1 Halocaridina rubra
TATTATTATTATTATTATTATTATTATTATTATTATTATTATTATTATTATTATTATTATTATTATTATTATTATTATTATCATTATTATTATTATTATTATTATTATTATTATTATTATTATTATTATTATTATTATTATTATTATTATCATTATTATTATTATTATTATTATTATTATTATTATTATTATTATTATTATTATTATTATTATTATTTTTATTATTATTATTATTATTATTATTATTATTATTATTATTATTATTATTATAATTATTATTATTATTATTATTATTATAATTATTATTATTTTATCATTATTATTATTACTATTATCAATATTTGTATTATTATTATTATTACTATTATTATTATTATCATCATCATTATTATTATTATTATTATTATTATTATTATTATTATTAGTATTATTATTATTATTATTATTATTATTATTACTTATTGCTTATTTATAAAACTATCATTCACATTTCCTTATCATCAGACCTAATGAGAATTAAGTTTAGATTTTCTTTTGTCGTAGAATATCTCCTTTCTCCGAGTTGTTATTCATAATTATTATATTTTTCATTCACCATACATTTGTTCGGCAACTTTTTTTTTATTAGCCAACGCATGACTTGTGCATGATTCTGTCATTACTGAATATGCATTCCATCCAAACATGCATCTGTGGGTAATTTTTTCTTCTTCTTTTTTTTTTTACTCTTTCTCGGATGTTTACTTCACCTGTTTTTACATTGTCTGCATCCCAATGGCCTTTGTATGAGTCTTTGGTGTGAATCAGAAAGTGCTGAGTCTGCAGTTTCAATAAATAATCAGCAGGGAATTTTTGTCACATCTTTTGTCCCTCTCTTAACTGTCCCAAATTTAAGATATCAAAAAAAAAATCTATTTTCCCTCAAAAATTAACTACTTTGTCTAACATGAGCAAAATTTGATTCACATAACAAATTTCAATATCTGTAATTAACCTTAGTACTATGACCCAAAAAAAAAAAAACACACTCCCTGAAATAGCACAAAGCTATTTAAGTAGAACCAAGATTATTTATTTGTCATTATCGTTTTATTCCTATTTTTGTTTCTTCACAGCTGTATATGAGCAGAGAAAATGAGGGTTGTGAATGGATTTGTAATACGGAATTATTATTTTTTTTTTTTTATACTTAGTGAGAGTATTATATCTCTCAACTCTGATAACGCCAGACCCTTTCAACATGTCTCTTAGGCTGCTTTCACACCAAAGTGGCAAGTCATACGTGGCATGCCACGCGGCACGCCAGTTGAAAACGGACATCCGGAAATATATGATACCTTTCACAAAGAAGTGGCGTGACACGTCCCACGTGCCATTTGCGACTTGCGTCGCAAGTCGCACGTGGCGGATGGGACGTGTCATGCCACTTCTGTGTGAAAGGTTTCAGATATTTCCAGATGTTCGTTTTCAGCTTGCGTGCCGGGTGGCATGCCGCGTGCGACGTGCCACTCTGGTGTGAAAGCGGCCTTAGTTACTCTAACTTGGCATCAGCTTGGGTTGGTATGTTATTCTGCATGATTATAAGCTGCAGTGAGAATTACAGTATGTATGTATATAACTATATCTATATCTATATCTATAGATTTATACATAGATATAGATATAGATATATGTTGTTGTTTGTCTTTTTATGAGCCACTTTAATTCCCATTTGAATGAGGGTGGGCACAGATAGATTGGAGTCGGAGGTTTAAGTATTAATGCCCTTCGTAACACTCCCCTGTGGGCTCAAATATGGGTTTAACACAGCCTGAGTCGAGGGTTATAACTACTGCCCTACCGCTGTCCCAGTATATATATATATATATATATATATATATATATATATATATATATATATATATATATATATATATATATATATATATATATATATATATATATATATATATATATATATATATATATATATATATATATATATATATATATATATATATATATATATATATATATTATATATATATATATATATATATATATATATATATATATATATATATATATATATATATATATGTATGTATGTATGTATGTATGTATGTATGTATGTATGTATGTATGTATGTATGTATGTATGTATGTATGTGTGTGTGCGTGCGTGTGTGTGTGTGTGTGTGTATGTGTGTGTGTGTGTGTGTGGTACTAAAGCAGAGAGCACCATTATAAAATTTTATGTCAAAACTGCTACGTTTGATGGTTTAAAATGTTCTAATAATTAACTGAAGAGGATTGGTGATGAGAAAGAACTCAGGATGCTTATGGTATGTCAATGGAGCAGTGACGAAAATGCAATGGATAAAGAATGAGGGACGAGAGATTATGTATATGTGACGCAGGCAAATGGGATTTCTCGCACCTGCTCAGCACTGTAATCTGGAATGAGTGGGTATGTGTGTTGCCATTGAGATGAAGCGGGTAGGCTTCAACTAGCTGCAGCTGTCGGGTCTCGTGACAGAAAATTCTTTCCCACCTGTCGTGTGGATGACTGAATTTTGGCAGTCGATTATTCCCGGGAGCTGAGAGGAATGATTAGGATGAAATGGCTTCTGGTGAATGAGTGTATGCATTGACTAGGCCACGCCATACTAGAGGGATTGCGGCCATTGTGTATATATATATATATATATATATATATATATATATATATATATATATATATATATATATATATATATATATATATATATATATATATATATGCATGTAATACCACTTCAAAAATTCTTTAGCAAATACATGTTTATTTTACTATTATGATTGTTCCTTCAGTTTTGGTGTCACGTTTTGAACATCATTTTACTCTTACGATGTTTTCATTTATGAATTCCAATTTAAGATTTCATCTTTGTGTTCTTCTTCTAATTGTACAGGATATTCAGCTTATATTTATGCAGTCATTTCTTGTATATTTTTACACCTTTTTGCGCAATTAAATTGTAAAAAAAAAAAACACACAAAATACGATAGCGATCATGTCTCTTTAATTCATCTCTAATTTCAGTAGATAATCTATAATGGTTACTGAGCTATTTCTATTTTTTTTTTTTTCATAATTAGCTAATCACCAAATTTCTAACAACTTTGGACACTTTTGTGCTATGTATATTATTTTATCCCATAATCCCTGTAGTCATTTGCTTGCTAGATGATTCCTTATCTTTAAATATCAAAATCCTTGAGAGGTTATTGTATTTTCTCATCATACTCTTCATTTGCATATGCAGAAAGGTGTTATATTAAATACCATTTCATACTTTAATTGCATTTTCTACTTGTCGTTTTCACTTGTTTCCTCATTTACCCCATCCACATTCCTATTGCTCTCCCTCTCCCATCATGAATGACCATTACATTCATTGTTCACTGTCATCACCAGAGGGTTGGATTCGATGACAGTGAAATGTACGAAATATCTATAAATTGTGTTTTGTACGTGTCTTATATGATTGTTTTTTTTCTTTTGCCGTCTTTTCTGTGTATCTCTTTGTCCTGCTCCCACTGGTATTTACAGGTCTACTAATGTTATCTCAAGTGACAAAATAACTCACAATTATTCTCTATCACCTGAATGATTTTTCTTGAGTAACTAGCCAATCAGGTGTTCTGAACTATATAGATCAATGAATTCAGCATTTACCATTGTAGAAAAACTCTTGAAAATTGATTTTGCATATGGAGCTGGAAACAGTCATATTTGTTTGTTTGATAGAAAAATTAATAAGAATCCACTTAACGCCAGTTGTAGTGAGCGCTTATAGAGAATCAGCTATATAATTAGTCATTGTAATTTCCAATTGAGCTGAATCAGAAAGCTCCTGGAAATTTAATGATGCAGACCGTGGTACAGTTCACTCTCAGCAAGTCTAGTTGTCCTGAAACAAATGGTCTCTTTTTTCCTTTCTTTTTTTGTCACTTGAGATAGTATTGGTGATCAGAACCGTGGCAGAGAATCCGTGTGTGGGTTATGATTATGCCCTATCATTGCATCAGTGTTCTCTGAATTGCTCTTAGCTAATGTCTTGTTGTTTTTGTTGATATTGTCAGTGGTTCACTAGTATAAGATGATGTTAATCTTCTAAAGTTTACAGCAACAGCTGTTCTGGATGGCAGAGGTGTGGCTGAAATTCAAAGCTTAGTAAGAAAGGGCATGCATCAATGAAAATGCCTGGAAAGCAACTCATCTTTGGGTGGAATGTAGAGTAACATCATCTTTTTTCATGTATGTCCAGCTGAAAGTTTGGACATATGGTCATGGCAGTCTCAATTCTTAATTGTGTATCCATGAAGCCAGTGCACAAATACTTAGTGACTGAATATGTAGACGACAATGTAGGCCCTCCTTCATATTGGAGTCATATTTTTAGTGGAGTCAGCAACCAGGGCCATAGTTTTTTTTTTTTAATGTGCCAGTCAGTGGTTAGTTTAGGGCTTAAAATTATTGCTACGAAGTTTGTTGCTTCTAGTTCAGAGTGATGGAAGAAAGACACTAGGGCGCTGTGAGAGAAACTTATGAGCACAAGAGATGCAGTCGTAGTGCAGGTTAAGCAATACTAATGCACGAGGGGATAAATAATGTATTTAAAGAAACTATGGCACTGGACACAATCCAGAAAGATAAAGAGGTGATAATAAAGCATCAGTCAAAGAAATAACAGTATTTAATAGTAGTAGTAGTAGTAGTAGTAGTAGTAGTAGTAGTAGTAGTAGTAGTAGTAGTAGTAGTAGTAGTAGTAGTAGTAGTAGTAGTAGTAGTAGTAGTAGTAGTAGTAGATGCTACAGGTAGAAACGGTATGTACAGTGATACATTAGCTGTAGATGAGAAGTATGTATAAAGCAACATACTTACTGTAAGTATAGTGACAGTGTCATGAAGTGCTGGAGTACAGAGTGATGGTTTTATGGAGAGAGGAAGTTTGTTGAAGTAACTGAAGTGAAGAGTGTAAACTCCATTTTGGTTATGAGATATGCCTAGAAGAGTGCTAAACTGGAGAGTGATGTGAGGAATGTTGAGAGAGAAAACTGGATTGAATTAGGAGAACAAATCTGGCTCATGGAACACCCGTGGTAACACAGAGTGATATGGCTAAATAGAATTCCAGAGATACACAGAGACTGCCATGAAGTGCAGATTTGGTGGTGTTGTGTTGCAGGCGTCGTGTTATTTTCTTCTGCCGTCTACTTCGCCGACGCTGGGTCGGAACGTTCCTGCTTCAAGAGTATTCCCGACGCATTCTGGTGGGCCGTTGTCACTATGACCACTGTAGGATATGGAGACATGAGGTAAATAGGGAATCATACGGCATAATATAAACATAGTTAACATTAATAACCTGAAGGACATGAACTGTCCTTGAAAAGTACATAGTGTTGTTGTTGAAGAAGGTTGAAAATAACTTTAAGGCTCAAACATATTGCTGATCTCTCTTCTCATTCTCACTTCTCTGAAAAAGCAACTCTTTCTCTCATAAAAACCCTACCCATAAAAGATACTGATAACATTAATTTCAGATTTTGAAATCTTTTATTTCTATGGCTATCTTGCTTCATGATCTGGCGTCTACTTCTCTGTAGACAAATGGTTTTTTCTCGAGCAAAAACACCTCTGGGGTCTGACCTTCCACTTAACCGTGTAATATCGCCTACATTATGCATAAAGGATGAAATAATGAAACGGAAAACTCAATCCATGCAGTGTGTACTCTAGGGTTGATATAATCTCATGCTTATATTCTTAATTTGTTCAGGTTTTGACTACGACGATGTGTCATGAAAGAGTTTTCGTAGCGTCTGTGTGCCTCTGGCTCATATAATATCTTCTATATATCATTTTTTTTTCTCTATCCCTTATGTTCCTTGTTCGTAAATGAGAGCGTCTCTAATACACTGTCTTTAAGAAAAAATATTTCTTTGACGTCTTTGTGTTGGCTATCCTTTATAGAGAATAGTTGGGATCCTGTCTTTATCACTGCCTTCTCCCCTTGACCTCACCGCTAAAACGCCGTACTTGGTTCCCCTCTCAATACCATTTCTCCTTTCCTGCAAAAGATGAGAGTCTATTTTTCGATGCCTATCATGTATTGTTCTACCTTCTTTGCATACTACTCAAAAATTATCATGTACACATTTCGACCATTGCTGGTGTTGCTTTATGTCATTTTAATGTTTTAATAAAAATCGTTTCATTTGCTCATTATCGTAGCGTGTTTTTCTTTGTTATTTTGTTTTTCCTTTACAATGTAAACTGTAGTGTTTCATCTATTCGTCATGGCACTTAGATAACAGAACAGTCTCTTAAATCTTCATGCCATCTTTATTTGTTTTTTTTGTGTTTTCACTTTATGTAGTAAATGTCTGTTAACTTTACTTGTTAGTTACATATGAATTGACAGTTTCCATCTTTCAAATCTCTGCATTTGTGTATGTATGTAAGTATGTACGTATGTCTGTGCCTTCACCTTGCTTTCTTATTCTTTGGAAAGTAGGTGGGAGCTTCACTGTGGCTTATTCTTCTTCCAGCTCTATCTTCTTGCTACGGTAACAGCTAAGTGCTCAGCAACCAGCCTTGCGGAGGACTTGTGCATTGTGAACTAAATTTAGAGAAAAAAAAATTGCTTGTTTTTTTAACTCATATGTGAGGTAACACGTCGAATGAAATAATTTGAAATTAGTTTTGTGTCAGCATTTTCCTCATGACCTTTTTTGCAATTAAAAAAAAAAGTAAAAATATTTAGAAAATGTATGATTACTCTCCAACTAGACCAATATCTAGCAAAGTTACTTTAGCACTCTTAATTCCACGTGGATTACCTCTGTTCATGTAACCTTTATGTGTGTACCTGTGCGTTCCTTCTTCTCCTGTGCTTCCTAATTGATCTTCCACCCTAACCCTCCAAACCCCCCAACCCCCTTCTGGAGGAATGGCTGGTTGGAATGCCTCAATGTGTCTGTTCCTCTTGCAGGTGTGGTACTCTTCTCAAGCGCTGTTTACTTCGCCGAAGCTGGCTCAGAAAAATCCTACTTCAAGTCTATTCCTGATGCCTTCTGGTGGGCGGTCGTCACCATGACTACTGTGGGCTATGGAGATATGACGTACGAGATTTTTCACTTCAAAAAAAAAAATTGCATCAGAATTCTTTATGAAAGATGGATCAGTGGTTCTCAACCTATACTTAATGGACCTTTGGATACATGACCGAGGGCAAGTTCCTAAGGGCTCCAGATAGCATTATGCTGTTATAAATTGGAAAACAGTCTCGATTCAGTTATTCTGTTAACAATGATACTTGAAAAATTTTAGAGCGAATAAATATCCAGGAAAAAAAAAGAGATCAATTTTCTTGTTACTGGATACGCCTTGACAGTGTTTGCATAATTCTTGTGCATTTCAGGTGAACTTTTGTTATAATGAAATTTTTCTTTTGGTTTGAAAATATCGTTTAATGAATCACGGAAAATTGTCACATGATCTTTCTAGCAGAAAGATAGATAAAAAAAAAATAAAAAAGCTTGAGAACCACTGATTATAGCTTTTCAGTCTAACACATTAGAAGACAAAGGAAAAGAAAAAACTAGAAAAAGAAAACGAAGCATCCCCCCCCCTCTACCTATATTTTTCGGGAGGGGAACGCTTTGTTTTTTTCTTCATTCTTTTCTTGGCCTTGATTTTTTCCACTTTTTTCCACTTTTTTTTTCACTTCTCTTTATGCATGGAACACACCTACTTGCCCGGCGAGTGACCTTCCCATTTTCCTTTCTGTCTCCTCTTTCTATTTTTCTTTCTCTTTCACTTCTGTTTTTGCATATTTCTAATTAGTATATAGTTAATATGTGCGAATATATATATATATATATATATATATATATATATATATATATATATATATATATATATATATATATATATATATATATATATATATATATATATATATATATATATATATATATATATATATATATATATACAATCGTGTTATGGTGCTAGAAATGAATGCTCTTATTATTATTATCGTTATTACTGTTATTTTTATTTATTATTATTAGAATAATTATTATTACTATTATAATTATAATTATTGTTATTATTATTATTATTATTATTATTATTATTATTATTATTATTATTATTATTATTATTATTATTTTTATTATTATTATTATTATTATTATTATTATTATTATGATTATTATTATTATTATTATTATTATTATTATTATTATTTATTATTATTATTATTATTATTATTATTATTATTATTATTATTATTATTATTATTATTATTATTATTATTGTTATTCAAACTACACTTGAACCTATTATTAGTCCATATGGTAGGATTTTACTTATATATATTTTAGTCCTTATTTATTTGAGATGTTTTAGAAACCCATAGTGTATTACTAGCACTTTTAGAATGATAGAAAATTTATACTTTTTTTCATAGTCATCTTTTTCTTCACTTTTTCCTGCTTCTGTTCTCAAAACTCTGAAGTACCACACACGTATGTTCTATGTTAGGCCTCTTTCACACCAAAGAGGCACGTCGCACATGACGTGCCACGTGGCACGCCAATGGAAAACAAACATCCGGAAAAATATGAAACCTTTCACACAGTAGTGGCGTGACACGTCCCAAGTGTCACCCCACATCTGTGTGAAAGGTTTCATATATTTCCGAATGTTCGTTTTGAACTGGAGTGCCACCAGGCATGCTACGTGCAACGTGCCACTTTGTGAAAGCGGCCTTAGTGCTTGGCTATGTCCATAGATATTGCTATTGTTTTAATGTGACTGTTTTGATTCCCTTGTGTCATGTTCAGATGCAGTCCTTATTAATATTTTTATTCTTCCCTCCCTCCTATTCTCCTATCCGCTTGTATATATGTTGACATATCGTCAAATCATTACTTTTTTTTTCTTCTTATTTGACGTCAGTCGGTGCCTTTGATCAGAAAAAGGTTTTATGACTTTTATTTTGAGTCTCTTTCAAATCAGACCCAGAGTCAGGCTCAGATGTGGTAAAACACTCATTTCTTGTGTGTTGATTTTGACTGAATTATCGTGGAAGTGTTTTAGCACATCTCGGCAAAATTATAAATTTGCTCCCATTTCCCTTGAAATTCAAGACTGTTAATGTAGTATTTTGAAATGTCTTGTTTAAATACGTGTACTTCTAGATCCCCCACTCCAGCCAAACCAAGTCATTTTGAAAAAAAGAAAAAAAAAGTCACTATTACATTGTATGCTCACTTCCGGTAAAGGCGTCTTCCATTAACAGCTTTTTACCAAGCTGTACTTGAGTCTGGGGCTAACCCCTTCCTCATTATAACTATTTTGCAAGTTATAAAAAAAGTTGCAGTCAATAATTTGATTATGATTCATTAAGCGTTTTTGGACGTGTGCTCCATTCTGAACTCTAAGTTATGAATTATTATTATTATTTTTTTTTTTTTTTTTTTTACATCGGGACAGGCAAGAATATTGCCCTCACCAGCCCCGGTCACAAAGAAAACATTAAGACGAAGAAAAAGTAGAAGGTTAAGAACTTGGCAGAAACAAGGGAATGATACACAATGGAAAAGGACAGCCTGAAAGAATAGTCGAAGTATTAAGGATTTAGATGTATTGCAGGATTAAACCCTGAGATGACGATAGATCCGCTTTTTGAAGGATGATATTATAAGAATAGGAAAGACAGAAGGAGGAAGAGACTTTCAGAGTCTGCAGGTGGATGGGAAGAAGCTGTCGCTTCACCGACCAATCCACTAGCTACAAATCTGCACACTGTATCTGTGAGATGAGACTACTTGGCGAGTGTTACACAGTAGTGGGAGAGGGATGCAACTTGCCAACTCATCAGAGCAGTGATGGAAGTAGTAGCGATAAGAAAGAGAAAGGGATGATAGCTTACAACGTAGAGAGAGTGAATCAAAATAAAAAGTAAGTGAATGGTCATTTATGAGTCTGATTGCCTTAGATTCAACCCTATCAGGGAGAAAAGTATAAGAAGAAGCACCCCAGATGTGCGAGCATTATTTTAAGCTGGGACGGATAAGACCTTTATAGATTCTAAATAACTGGAAAGAGGAAAAGAAATGCCGAAAATGAAGCGAATCCCCCAATTTCCTAGATGTATATTTAGAAATTCATATTATGTGACTCCTCCAAAACAAGCAAAGGCTATCTCGATTCCTAATATATTAATACAATTAAAATGGTAAATTTCGTTGTTTTCGAAGACAATACGGCTATCAGGAGGAGAAGATAAAGAGATAGCTAGAAACTGTCTTGGAGGCATTATATTTAACCAAATTGTGGGTGCCCCACTGAGATACCCTCTACAAAACGGAGCTGAGATTAGGAGAAGTTGAAACAAGACTGATTACGAAGAGCAGATGAAGATTGTGAAGAGAAGGAAGAAGAAAATTGAAAGGTAGATTCGTTGGCAAACGCATGGAGAAGAGAGGAGGATGAGGACTGAAGGAGATAGTTGATGAAGAGAAGGAATAGAGATGGTGAAAGATAAGTGAGTTAGATTAAAGACAATTCAAGAAGTGAGCATTGACCAAAGTTTCAAGAACTTTAGCGATAGCAGAGATTAGGGCAATAGGTCGGTAGTTTGAAGGAATAGAGTGGTCACCCCTCTTAGGAACAGGTTGAACTACAGCATGCTTCTAAGATAAAGGAGAGATCCTAGTTAAGAAGAATGAGGTGAAAAAGACGACAAAGCACCAAAGTCAATTTATCTGCAAACTCCTTAAGGAACCTTGCAAGATTACCATTGGGTCCGGATGCCTTGCTCGTCTTTAGAGTGCAAAGAACCTTAAGGACTTTGAGTGAAGAAAGAATAAGGGAGGGCATAGAGTTAGTGTGGGGTAAAGGACGAGGAACAAGTGCACTGGAATTTCTTACAGAAGAATTGGCAGTAAAATGAAAGCCAAAAAGAGTGGCTTTACCAGTGGGAGAGCAAGCTACAGCACCATCATAACGAATGAGAGGGTGAAAAGCTTAAGTTATTGAAGTTTCTGGAGAGGTATTTAGCTAAGGACCAGAAACATTTATCAACGGGGGAGGTGTTAAGTTCATCTACTTTCCTTCTTAAAAACGCAGCTTTAGACCTTAGCCGTAATAAAAGCAGAGCGAGTTAAATCTGAAGGAGAGGCTTGGTACGACCAGTATGCCCGACCCCTGGCCTGAATAGCCATGAAGCAGGCAAGGTCAAAGAAAGGATTAGGGGGAGAAAAAGTTTCTTAGAGGAGGGGGTGAACGCCTCCATTTCCGAGGTTATGATCTCGGCAACTTTTAGGGCTACCTGATCACGGTTAGGGGTCCAAAAGCAGTAGTCATCCAATGGGAAATCATAGAGAAAGTTGTGCAAATCATCACACTGAGTACGCTCAAAGTGCCAAAAGTGGTGCTGAGTAGGAGGCATTGAAGGAGGGGGAGGAAAAATGGAATAGACTGATATAAAAAAGTGATCAGATTTACCAAGAGGGGAAAGCACAGACTTTGTCTTGGTTGAAGGATTAGAAGCAAGAAACAGGTCAAGAAAGTTAGCTGCATGTTCTTGGTGATCAGGAAAATGAGTAGGATGTTTGATAATATGCTCCAGATGGCGAGTAATAGAGAAAGCAAGGGCCTCACTTCCTCCCACACCAGTGTGAGGAGAATTAAGCCACTCACTTTTGTGTACATTGAAGTCCTTAATATAGAGAATTTCAGCATGTGGTTGAGAAGATAGCAAGGATTCATAGCAATGGACAGGTATTCAAAGAAAGACACAAAGCCAGTGGAGTTAGGAGAGCAGTAGCAGAAGCAAGGAAATATAGTGGTAGTGGCGAAATAGATCTTCACCCACAGAGCATCATAGTCAGGAGAGTCAAAGTTCATGAGCCTTGAATAGGAGTGTTAGTGTTGTAGTAGGCACTGTCCCCACCTTTGGAGTGGAAACGACAATACAGATTATAGTAAGAGATTTGAAAGGGGTCAGGGGAAGCATGGTTAGACGGCTAGCTTTCAGAAAGAAGGCGGTTGGTTAGGGAGGGATGCATCCAAACGTTGTTCCACAGACGAAAGATTGGAGTTCAGACCACGAATGTTAGAGAAATGAAGAGTGAAAAAAGCGTTTCTATCTGAAGGTGCAAGGTTAAGACCAGAACCATCACTACCACCAAGTGTATCTAACCTCATGCCAATAGTGGAATCAACAAGATCACTGGAGATTCCTTGTAGGGTACTAGAGGGCTTAACTGTGGACCTTCCATAATTATAGTAAAAATTATGAGAATGAGACCAAAACAACAGAAATGGGGTTTGTTTTGACTTGTCAAATGTAATGGGATAGTAAATGATATGTAACAAATACGCCAGAATATTCGGTGCAAAGAACCTTGCCTGAAAGAAGACTTAACCTGGAACTGTCTAAGATAGTCAAAGTTAAATCCGTATTACCTTCAGTCGTAGTATTTCAACGGTCGGCTGAAGCCATGACCAACCTACCAACCATAAAAATAATCAGGTTTAAAATTTATCAGTAATGCCTAAGCATAGTCCTCTCTTCATGCATTCCTTACTAAGTCTTAATAACTTTTTTAAATGAAAAGCAATCATTTTCAATAATTAAAGACTAGCTATGTATGTTCTCCATACATTCTCTAATAATTCTAAGAGAGTAGTAACTAAAATTGAATAAAACAGAATCAACTTAAATGGCATTATTATCTATATCCGTCCAGGCAAAGAGATAATAAAGACACATTGAATTTGGACTCCACAATATACTTTCCAATGATGGAGGTATTGTCCATGTTCTTACGCGCTCTGATTAATGAAAATAAGAAAGAAAAAGATTTATATAGGAAACTTACTTTTCCCCAAAGAGGAAGGTTACTGGAGTGGCGGAATAAGTGAAAAGCAACCATCACATATGCTATAATTCCCTATACCACTACGTTTATTGCAAGGGTTATTCTTAGCTTTAGGACTGCAGGATTAGTTTTTCATTATTTATGTTACAATCATGTATTGTCATTCTTTATATCTTTTACAATATGAACCAAATGTGGGTAGTTTGTTCCGTGGTGGCAAATATATCATTTTAGTGTTTACATTATATGGAAATTCTCAAAGGCTGCTTTTCTCTTACTATAATGTCCTTGGCTTGTTTTGACAGTATCTGTTTTAAGCATTGATTTTAATATGTATTTTTTATCTGGAATTTCGCACTAATAATGGATAACGTCCGATACCAAGATGATAAACTTTTCTTTGTAGCTCTAACTTAATGTGGACTTTGTGGCTGCTTTTGTTTTCCTAAAATACGTTTGGCTTGTATTAAGAATGCACCCTGATTGAATGGATGGAAAATTTTTGCATATAACTCCAAGTTTCCTTTATCCCTGTAACTCTTCCTAAGCCTCAACCTTCTTGTGTGTTTACACTTGGCTCTTCTTCTTTCCGTCGTATAGAAAATTTTGTCACATTTTTTGACCAAATATTTTTATGAATATTTATATATATAATTTTTTTTTTAAATAAGAGCTATACGTTGGCCAATTTTGCCATTGTCGGATCCCACATTCATGAAGACACATCTCATTTTTTGGTCACTGTAACTGCTGAGTTCACAGGGGCTTTCACGAGACTGGTGAAGAGTAATTGTACAAAACACCTGGTCCCTTCTTACCGTACCAAAGCTTTGTCGATGAACAATACCATCTGTCATCCATTTGTTCTTGCCAGAGTAGAGAAGTGATTAAGCAGATCTGTCCCGAAACGCTCTTCAGACTCAGTTTGACTTTGTGTGCGTGGCTATTTGGACCGTCCTGTGATGAACAAATATTTCTAGTTTCCATTCCTTTGATTTTTTCTGTTTTGACTTGGATAGTATATCCATTTAACAGTAGGTGTCTGATGCAGCAATAGTTTATACGCTTTTTTCTAATTTTCCTTTATCTTGGATGCCTCATTCTATTTCGACGAGAGAAAGTTCCTTCTAATACTTTAGCCATTGACAGAATAATTTTAATTCCCTCGCTTAGTGTCTAGGTGTATGTAACAAATCTCTCTCTCTCTCTCTCTCTCTCTCTCTCTCTCTCTCTCTCTCTCTCTCTCTCTCTCTCTCTCTCTCTCTCTCTCTCTCTCTCTCTCTCTCTCTCTCTCTCTCTCTCTCTCTCTCTCTCTCTCTCTCTCTCTCTCTCTCTCTCTCTCTCTCTACTCATGTTTTATATAGAAATAGCTTTCCCAATTGAGCACTCAAAGGCTGCCGAATAGAGTGAGTAATAAGCAAATTTAAAGCTTGTCAAAGACTACTGGTCTTGCGGATCTCATAAAGAAGAGTAACTCCTAACTTAATCTTGCCTAACCTAACCTAACCCACTCTAAGTTAACAATTTAAGGGGATGTTTAATCTTACTTGTAGTTTTGGGGATTACTCATCTCTGCTAGATCCAGTTTTTGCCTATCCATATATTAATATGTAAAAGTTTGTGTTTCTAATTATGCTTCTTAAGACTATTTTTCTGTATATTTTTTAGTGATAATGACCATAATTACGCACTTTTGAGGACTAATGCTCTGTCTTTGCTTCTTAAGGAAAAAAAATCTCTTTTATATCCTTCACCGTGTGAATTTCTTTTTCTTCTTGTAAATAAGTCTTTTAAATAATATATTAAAACACCCATATACGCTGCTTTCGCTGGTCCTTTATTATGTCGTCTTACTAGAAATTTCTTCACTACTACTACTACTACTACTACTACTACTACTACTACTACTACTACTACTACTTACAGCTTCTTAGTAGTATATCTGAGCAATATGAATTGTTTAGAATCTGCTTACCATCACAGGGGGGAAGTTGCTCGTCCCAACATTTGATTGCCTATGGCCCGATTTCTTAAACAGTGTAAACCTAGGATACCCTATTGTTAGTTAGC
>JAXCGZ010019261.1:35000-74533 GCA_037179515.1 Halocaridina rubra
CCAGTAATTTATTGGGATTCTTTTCAATGACACCCACGAAATGTTGTTATATTTTTACATATCGACGTGAATACTTCCCTGTGACATTCATCAAAAGCTTATTACTTTTCACTACTTTCTGCAACTGTCAGAGATTCTTCCCATAAAACTCTCATCAGTAGTATTTGCGATATTGTGATATTTACTTTTATAAACATCATTCAGATATTCCCTCAGAGCTCACGGTTATGGATCTTATATCTTGGAATTCAAATACTATCGAAGAATGTAAGAACAGTCGCATACCTGATGACAATCGCAATAGATTCAAGTATTCCTCGATGATTTGGGGTTATTTTAGTAAATATAGAGTTCATGAATATAATTTACCTTAAGATTATTTTCATAAAATTCATATATATGTAAGAGTGAATTATTCATCCGAAGATTAAGGTAAATCTTAAAATTGAAAATATAGTTTATCTTAAGCTTGTGTTTTTAAGCATCGTAGACTTTAATAGTCAATACTTATCTTCAGATTAGTCTGACAATGTCATAAACGTTTAAGAACGTTTATTTTATCATAAACATTTTTTTTAGTAAAATATCTGTATAATTAATTTTGTCCGTAATTGTCTAACCACTTGGAGGGAGTAATGACCTCGTTACGAAATGGGTTAATGGTTTCCTATTAAACCTCTAATCGGTCAGTTATCTCGATCCTGACTATTGAGATCCTATTCATTACCCTTAAAGTAATGCACAGTCACGTATCTGTGGAAACAATGTTACCATATTATGTACAGTTTGGTACCTAGACTTGATGCGATGCTTCTTGCGGCATTGTTACCATAATGGTTAGCTAGTTTCCTTTTGGATTATGTTCTTACTTTTTATCTCCATTCTCTTTCTCCCTGCCGTAAGATACCATCCATTCCTCTATTCTATAGTTACTACTTTCATCGCTGACCTGATGAGTTGGCGATTTGCATCCCTGCCCGTTGCCGAGGCCTTGTAACTCTCGCCAGGTAGCCTTGTCTCACATGTCCTGTGTGGAGATTTTTAGTTCGTGGATCAGTCACTGAAGTGACTGATTCTTCCCTTCCACCTCCACACTCGGAACTCTCTACCTCCATTTGTCTCTCCTAATTAATATGATCTGTCTTTCTTTAGAAAGTGGATCTATCGTCATCTCAGAGCCTAATCCTGCCATATATCTAGGTCTTCATTACGTCTACTCTTCTTCCAGCCTTTCCTTTTCCTTTTCTTATGTCTGCATTGTCCTTAAGCTTCTACTTTTACTTCGTCTCAATGCTTTTCTTATTTCCAGGGTCCGAGAAAAGTAATTTTCTAACCTGTCCCAGTGTCACACTCATAAAAAGAGACTATTTTGACTACAAAAAAAAAAAAAATAAATAAATAAATAAATAAATAAATAAATAAATAAATAAATATATATATATATATATATATATATATATATATATATATATATATATATATATATATATATATATATATATATATCATTAAGGCTGATAGCCTTTTTATGCTGTTTTTGCCTTCTAGGACTTAATAGGCAAATGTTTTTGATCTCAGTGATGCCTTACTGTTACAATGAAATTACTGTTGTCCTTTTGGTGGACCATATGGATCAATCCCTGATTAGACATCTGATATACTCCAATCTTAGATGAAGTACCTACTTTCAATCTCGTTCCCAAAGTAGGCAGAATGCAAGAAATTCCGATGGGAATTTATTGTTCACTTGGGTAAAGTTAGATTGGGTTAACCTAACCTAACCTAACATGGGCTGTCTTTTGCCACAATTCCAGATTAAACACCGAAATATTACAAAAGGTGCCTCTTCTGGGATTGATGAAACTCTATTTTCTATTCACACAGATTTTGCTCTTTTAGACATTACAGTGAGAGTTAAATTTTGGAGTTTTTATTGTGATCATCCTATAGATTTTGTACCCTTTTAGACATTAAATTTACAGTGACTAGTGTTGTCCTTGTGTTAGGATATGCTTTGATAATGTCCTTTTTTTTATGGGACACATTTTGACAGTGTTATTAAAGTTTACTCTCTTAAAGGGAATTGTTTTGATCATCGCATACTTTTTCATGGCTGCTTTATACTCATAGTATTACTGAAGTTAATTTTAGCTTTTGTTACCATCAGATAACTCTCTCTCTCTCTCTCTCTCTCTCTCTCTCTCTCTCTCTCTCTCTCTCTCTCTCTCTCTCTCTCTCTCTCTCTCTCTCTCTCTCTCTCTCTCTCTCTCTCTCTCTCTCTCTCTCTCTCTCTCTCTCTCTCTCTCTCTCTCTCTCTCTCTCTATGGGCTAATTTGTGACAGTAAAATTATTGTTGCTTAGTTATTAGACTTACATCTGATAACGATGTTATAGTTTTTTTTATCTCATATATGCTTCATTATGACAGTGATATTGTGATTAACACAAAGGTATCGATCTTTTCTTAGTCCTTTTTATGAGATAATAAAGCTTTTTGATCAAGTTGATGACAATCATGCATTGTTCTTTTTTATGTACTGACCCTTTTTTCAGGCCTCATTTACGAATGATTTTGGCCTTCTGGCACTCATGTCTAAGCTTTCTATCCCATATTGGGACCAGTAATCCATAATTCTAATATTGTATTTTTTTTTCTTTCTTTTTGCAGGCCAGCACTTGAAGAAGGACTCTTTATCCGAGTCATCCTCCGACATCATGGAGCTTGAGGAAGGAATCCTACTACAGCACGACCTAAGTAAAAAGCAGAACTGTAATCCACGCCATAATAATAACATAAATGCCATGAGTATCGAAACCGACGTCTGACACTTGTGTAAGTTATCATTATTATTACTTTTATTATTATTATTATTATTATTATTATTATTATTATTATTATTATTATTATTATTATTATTATTATTATTATTATTTATTTATTTATTTATTTTGCCATCTACATATAGTGCAAAGTATAAAAGAATAGTGCTTTCGTATTCCTGCCATGCAATAGCAGACGACTAATATGAAGTCAGGAGGTTAACTGTTTCTGGCTTTCCCTTATGTCCTGGAATTGTGTTCTCACCGCAAAAGAGCTGAGAGAGGACGTAGAACTCGAGCTGGATAGGATAAAGGCAAAGACAAAGAGCAATAAAAAAAAATATTTAATATTATATGTATGACTTATGGAGAATCCTTGCCCGGCCCTATGTCTTAAAATAAAGAAAACAATTAACTAATGAACCAAATAAAAGGACCGAAGTAACTCGTGGGCAGTTGGGTTGGTATGTGGGTCTGAAAAGTATAATCTGATTTAAGTAACTCGTGGGCAATTGGGTTGGTATGTGGGTCTAAAAAGTATAATCTGATTTAAGTAACTCGTGGGCAATTGGGTTGGTATGTGGGTCTGAAAAGTATAATCTGGCGAGCAGATAACTAGTTTAGTAAACAAAGTAGATGCTAGATATATAGACAGGTATGTTAGTTCATAAGTATGTAAGCAAATATTAAGAAAAAATAAGCAAGACTGCACCAAACACTGGCAAGTAAATGAATTAATAAAAATATCTTGACGACTTCGGCGTCAGAGTGCTTGGCAAAACACTGAAGGAAAGTTTTGTATTTTCTTCTCTTCGCAATAACCTTAAAAATACATTCACAGAAACTTAAGCAGTTGTCCCTTCAGCTACCCCCTCCCACCATCATTACCCCCATCCCTACCCAGACATTGCACAAGCCGCAGTGGGACTTTTATATTTGCGATGTGTGTGTGTGTGTGTGTGTGTGTGTGTGTGTGTGTGTGTGTGTGTGTGTGTGTGTGTGTGTGTAAGTTATTTATGTTTATAGGTATATTGTGCGGACAAGATGGTATTTTGTGGGTGCTTGCATATCTGCAATGTCACTATTTGTGTAATTGTGTATGTGCGTTTGTATGTCATTGCGAGCACGCGTGCGTGTGTTTACATGTGATTTGTAAACAAAACTGACATCTTGGCCTTATCAAATTCCCAACTTCGTGATGATATTGTTCAATCATTGCAGAGAGGCATACTAAGTATGTATGCTACATTGGCAGAGGGGATATCCCAAAATGGACTCAACTAGTTAGTTTGTATGGAATCGCTAATACAAATCACTTTAAAGAGCCAAATTTAAGATCTTCTAAGAGGAAACCAGACGCTGGAGTGCAGAGCCACGAAGAGTGTGTGTGTGAAGCATCAATTTGTCCCCGAAAATCGGAAGTTGTTGTACGTTTATAGAAGAATTATTTATCATATTGTGATACGGTGTAAGAAATGTTACTGTGCAAAGGGCAGTTATTCGTACGTAATACAGCGTTCATTATGACTTGATCTGTGGATGTACAGTACTCTGTAATCATCTGTACAAATCCTCGGAGAAGGAAGTAGGTATATATGAGAGAGAGAGAGAGAGAGAGAGAGAGAGAGAGAGAGAGAGAGAGAGAGAGAGAGAGAGAGAGAGAGGAGAGTTTATGCCTCCTTTGAGCTCGTATATTTTCTTTCCATCATCCTATTTCTTATATCCTTATCACAGAATTTTTGTTTGTCGTCTAATTTGTAAGCCAGATATGTCTGTCTTGTGAAATTAATGTGTTCTTTTTTTAGTTTATTTTTTTATTATATTACTAGTGTGATAAAACATTTATTCTTATGAGGTGATATATATATATATATATATATATATATATATATATATATATATATATATATATATATATATTTATATATATATATATATATATATATATATATATATATATATATATATATATATATATATTTATATATATATATATATATATATATATATATATATATATATATATATATATATATATATATATATATATATATATATATATATATATATATATATATATATATACACACACACACACGCAGCACACAGACGGGAAGATATGTGCTTTGGGCTCTTTACCGTAAGCACAATTAGGTAATCACAATTAGATAATCACAATTAGGTAATCACACATACATGCGGTATGGTGTATCGGTACTCTGTGCGAGAGAGAGAGAGAGAGAGAGAGAGAGAGAGAGAGAGAGAGAGGAGAGAGAGAGAGAGAGAGAGAGAGAGAGAGAGAGAGAGAGAGAGAGAGAGAGACGTCTGCATGTCAACATTATGACTTTGAGCAGCCTTCCACTTAAAAACAATGTCCCAAGTAGAGAACTCTATCGGCCGTGATGCTTAAAACATGGAAGTAATACTTCGGTAAATAAAGCGTGTGTATGTTTTAAATAATTTATTGGGAAGGGGGTCGGGAAGGGAGTCCCCCAGGATCCAAGAGATCAATAATGAACGTTGGTGGTAGAGGGCGACAGATGGCAGCACACGCTGGTGAAGGAGAGAGAGAGAGAGAGAGAGAGAGAGAGAGAGAGAGAGAGAGAGAGAGAGAGAGAGAGAGAGAGAGAGAGAGAGAGAGAGAGAGAGAGACCTTTGCAACACTAGCGCCGTCTCTGCAGTGACGACCGACTCTTGAACTTCAAACTTATCCTTAACGTTATAAAATCTCTCTCTCTCTCTCTCTCTCTCTCTCTCTCTCCTCTCTCTCTCTCTCTCTCTCTCTCTCTCCTTCCATTGGGAGAACGAGAAATGTGATCTGGAATGGTACAAAGACCCTTTCCGGAAAAGAAAGGTTATCTTGACTACATTTTGTCATTTTTAATGGAAATCAGCATAGGATGTGATGAAAACCGGACATGAGTATCGTTTTCATCTTATTAATATACAGATCTTTTTTTTTTTTAATTTAAGGAATGTTTAAGTTGCATATCAGGCTTTATACCGGCTTGGCCCTTCCCCCTCCCTCCCTCCCCCATTCCTTCGGTGCTAGCGGGAGTAAAGGGGAACAGTCATTCCATCTACTCTTTATTCCTGTTGGACATATTTGGTGTCCTAAAACACATATTCACCATCACAAGCCTTCTATCTCTCACACACTCAAAAATCTTTTGGGGTTTTTATTCTCTCCCTCTCTCTTCGTGATAATGTATAGCCATTTTTAGATCAGTCATGAAAAAGTTCTGGTGTCTGTCATTTTCTAGTTCCTAAAACAAAGCAGTTTGTTTGAGACCATTTATCAAGAAAGAAAAAAAGGACCGTGACATTAACTTTTTTTTGGGGGGGTCACTTTTTACCACACACCTCTTTTCCCTCTGTTGGGGGTTATTTCTTTTCAATATCATTTTTCATCTTTTACGACAGTACCTTTACACATTTTTAACATAAGAACTGCAGAATGGGCATCTTTTACCCTTATCAAAGCTTTGACTCAGTAAGGCACAGATTCGCTACAAACTCCACGTATCTAATGGTATAATCACTGAATCTGTTAAGCTGACAGCAGCTACTACGATCTACATTCATCCTCAAATGGGTCTGACAACGAGGTGATGTCCAATCCACTTACGTAATTGAATTCGAGACATTATTAATAGGCATTAGGCCCTATATTCACTGAGATGCTAGGAGGTGGTGGGGCTTTGCTTTGTTGAAATGGGTAAAGTGGTTGTGGCAAAATGAAACTGTAAAAGCCAATCAAACAACTTGGCTAGTAGCAAAGCTGATATCTGAAGAGTGCCCTCATAAGCTTAAAAGCTAGACACTTTGTCATGCATCGGATGTAATATTGTTCCACTTTTCGCAGAATACCAACAGTGCAAAGCATGATTAATCATGGAAGGTATATAAGAACATATATCTTTGTTGTCTGTACAATGTCTTATGAGAAATAGCCAAACAGCCATTAGTCACCTGCTCTCAGACTTTATCTGAAAAGGCTGAATGTTTATTTGTGGCCCTCAATTTATGTTTGCTTTGTCATACAGTATAGAAACTGTGCCTTCAAGTAGATTATATTCTTGATCCTAACAGAGAAAAAGGTACTGGAGTCAATTTAATGCTTAAGGAGCAATGTTATAAATACATGACCATTTTTACTATAAGGATTGTCACACTTAATTTTGTAAGAAAATAAGGCATTTCAGAGGGACGTATTAAACAAGTTTTCAAGAAAAGAAAATGAAAAGTCTATGCCAGGATGCATCTACCACTTTTGACAACACTTTCATAATAAAATGAACTCCTTAAAAAACATAGAACCACCATAGTAAATCACTTGAAGAGCTGCTGTTCGGGATGAAAAATCAGATGCAGAGACTAAGGAAAACACTCTAGGTTTAGAGAAAAATAAATACAAATAATTCCAAGAAAGGCCTGCTATAGAGTTGCATTTTGAGCCATAGTTATATATATCTTTTGAACTCCGCTTGAACAAAAAGCCTACTCATTCACAGTGTTCATATCTTTATTCCTTAAGAATTACACAGACAAAATTCCAGATTTTATTTTGCTTACCGAACATAATGTAGTTCACCTGGAACAACAGATTAACCAGATAAGCTCTACTAAGAAGTGTGGAAACAATACCCACAGTAAGACAATGTATGAAGCTTTAGGAGAGTACTTTGGAGTCTGAGAAACAACTGCTCAAATCACACTAGGAGAGCACTGGACTGGGAATAAATCTGTGATCAGGACAAAGCTGAATAATGGAAGGTAATCAAAATAAAAAAAATACTACCTGTGTAATGACCTTGAAGGTGCAATATGATGATAATGCTTTGAAAGTAAGAATTCATTAGAAAAGCGAATCACATCCCACTGGCTTCATTCTTGAAGTTTCTTCCAAAAAACATTCCAATCCCTCTCTGCAGATAATTAGACTCACTGCTTGACATATTGCCATCAATAAGTAGAGTAGAGAAATCGATATTTACCCTTGAATAAACAAAGGAATTACGTTCCTCTCAGAAGCCATTGGTTTGGTGTTTGAGTGTCTGTCAAGTTGTTCCAAAAGTCTTAATATGAACTACAATTAGACAGAGGTGATGTTTTGATGGAGGAAAAGAGGTGTCCTGTGAAAGATAATCTTTGAAGAACTTCATTAAGGAACTGGGCCAGGTGAATACCTCAAAGAATGGGTATCCAGGTATGAGTATGAGGAGGTGACCATTTCTGTAAGCTTCCCAGGAAGTAAAAGCTCTCCTGGTGAGTTAGTGTTGATTGTATAAGTAATAAGATGAAAAATTTCAGCTGAGTAAGAGGCTGTAGATAGATCAAAGAAACTCGAGCTGTAATTAAAGGTGTGTCTAATATGTCTAAACTAGGTAGTAGATTTAGTACCAAGTCAAAATCTTCAACAGTGTAGGAAAAAGATAACAAATACAGAAGAGAGACTAAGCACTTCTCTCTCAGATCAGTTCTACTTCAGTCTCATTCTTATATATGCTGCCCTTCTCCTGTCTTCTGGGAGATGAGATCGCTAGAATGGATAATCTTCCATTCTAACGATAAATTATTCTAGTTTTTTACTTGGTCAAAGAATTGGAGTATCTAAGGAAAAAGAACAAATGATGGTTACAAGAGACTGAGTAACCCTTATACATGAAGCACACTTAAATTGGCCTTTTACGCTGAACTGTGTATTGAGATGCAATTAGTGATCCAATAAATGCTAGATACACATTTTAGAGATGTATCATCCGTTTAATAGCTGATTTTAGTTCAAACAACCAACCCTACAGAAATGTAGTAGTCCTGCAGTACAATACCTGAAGGTTAAAAATGGAGAGATATATGTCCTTCCCATTTTTATTCCCCATGGCGTATTCATAATGCCATTTTACTCTTGACCTGAATATCAGAACTGAAAGCTTCTGATGAGAGATTTTTTGTTATTTAGGACTGGGTCATGATGATTGCATGCTAAACATAATGTGGACAGTGGTACTGTTAGCAACACAATAGCTCCAAATAGTTATATGTATGATGAAATATCCTCATAGGCAGGATGAGTTAAATTACATATGCACAAATGGATTTTTTATTTGGCTACACCATTCACTCACCTGGGTTTTTAGACATCCAAGGTAGAGAATAAGGTTACCACCACTGCAGGCAGATCACTTAATTCTAATAAGGACGGTAACAATTGTCATGACCTCTGATATAAATATATTAAATAAAGGGTTGTATTTTTTCTAGCAGAAAATATACAAGCATGCATACCACAAGATATGAAACAGTTGTGAAAAACTTATTATGGCCTTTGGAATAACAAAAATGGGGGGGAGAGACATCTCTTTTGAAAAGAAAGCCAGTTCCAAGATCCCCAGGGTTGAAGATGAAAATTTTTTTAATGTGAGTAACTTTTTAAGCATGCAAAGCACATGAAGATCATGAGGAAATGTAGAGTTGCGTCACATATTAAAGCATTCACACAGCAGGAGATATAGTTGACATACCTAAGCAATTCCTAACTTTTTTGTAGCTGGGCAGCACAGTGACTTCAGTGACTTATTGATTATCTATAAGAAATACTAAATGCAACAACAGCTTCTAACAGACAACTTTGAGAAAGAGAATTTTGTTTACTTTAGAAGTGTGGAATTGCTAGCCTATTGATCATCTTTGAGCCTTGTAGTGAATAACATAATCTCTGTGACTGATCCACCAAAGCATAGTTGAAGTGAATAGAATATTTCACTTTAGTTATCAACATAAATTCACCAAAATCACTTGAGGTTTTCATTAGACAATCAAAGTACTATAGCACTTGGCAGTCCCACTCTAAGCTGATACATCTGTCAAGCCAATCTGCAGTTTGATTCACCCGGAAATAATTAAATCAATCTCCGCATCCTCTTTCAAAAAATTTTATTTAAATAAAATACTATGAATTGCTCTTAGGTGGTAAGCCCTAATAAAACAGAAAATTGTGAACATAGGTGTTCAAGGAGTGATGTGAAAAGTGACAAGGCAATGAATGCTCCAACAAACCTCAACTTGTTGATTGTCAAATCTAGGACAGATTGTTGAAATTTGGTTAAATTGGCCTTTCATGCCTGGTAAAATCAATAAGAATTCGCAGCTCAGGCTACATGTTGCACAGTCTAGTATAGGTTACTTCAAACTACCATTGAAAACTCAGAGATCTTGAAGTAATTATACTCATTTTTCATTACAATTTAGGAATATTGCCATCATTAATATATATATATATATATATATATATATATATATATATATATATATATATATATATATATATATATATATATATATATATATATATATATATATATTTTTTTTTTTTTTTTTTTTTTTTTTTTTTTTTTTTATGATTGTAACACCAGGACGGGCCTAAAAAAAAAAATTAAATGAATAAATCTGCCCTCATCGGGCCTGGTCAAGAAGAAAACAAAAAGTAAAGAGAAACTGAGATGGCAAGTGTTGTGACTTGTCAGATGTGGAAGGATAATGAGATATGTGTAACGAATATCCAAGAATATTCGACGTTGATGTAAAAAATAAAAATAAAAATAAAAAAAATAGAAAGAAAAAAAAAAATATATATATATATATATATATATATATATATATATATATATATATATATATATATATATTTCCAGTATATATTAGTATCTGTTTATAATATATGTACATCACTACTAAAACAGTGAGATGGTTCACCAGATGTGTTGAAATTGTTCAAATTATAATAGCCATTTTATTCCTGCCACAAATCTCTTTACATAAGTGTTGCTTCCTCAGTGCCCTTTCATACCAGTGGTGTATTCGTGCAAGATTTCGATTATGAAGAGGTTAATTGTGTATTATTGTCTAAGACTGATGTTTCAAAATAAGTGGACATAAATATTAAATGTGATTTTTCTTAGCTTTTATATCCAACAGATTTCTTACCGTGAGTTTATTTTCTTCCTCAAAGCAAAAAGGCCCATTACATTACGGCCTAGTATTTTTGGATGTGAACTCTACAGTTGTTCTGAGTTCATACCCTCAGTGGCATTATGAATTGTGTGCCTGTCATTATGACATTGCTGACACAATACCTAGGAAAGAATAGTAAGAACGTGTAAGCATATTTCCCATAAATGGCTCTACGCTTTTCTGGTGGGAGTGTGTAAATGACTGATAGTCCATACTTAATCATCTGTACTACTTATGCTCCCAGCCACGTGACTGGATATCCTTACCCTTGAATATTAAGTAAGTTATGTTTACATATGGCAGACTAACATTGTGTATATATTTTCGCAGGTAGCAGGAAGGAGATGAGTAGTGCCAATACTTAGAGCACCCAGCAACAATAAAATCGGCCAAGCTGCTGTGTCATCCTCATCGTGCGGGGAGCCTCTTAGTGAATCAATATATTCTAAAAAAAAGAACAGCAGCTTTGGAATGCACCAGGAGGTCAGAATGAGTCAGGAGATTTTCAAAATGGCCATCAGGAAAGCAGTAGTCGTAGTGAAGACTACTCTAAAGCATACACAGATCCAGGAAATATACGTTTGCCAATGTACTTCTTGAAGCGAAGTGTTGTTAAGAGTTCTTTGTTATTTTGTTTTATATACACAGAAGTAGAAAATTGCCTTATTCATTACCATATATCAAAGGCACTAGTGAAACCGAGTTTAAAACGACAATCATGTTTTCATTTTGCAGTGCCTACTTTCATAGCAAGGCCTCTGATGCTTATAATTGTTTAGATAAGAATGTATCATTTTCCTTTCGTGAGAAAATTACGAAGCAAAGCGAATTCATTTTGTCACCCTTAACCTAATATTATTTTCATCAACATTAGAAATAGCATCATTCAAAGCAACTAACTGTGATCCAATTGAAAATTGAAATAAGACAAGGCCCATCCTCCTGACTTTGTGAGACCTCGTAACCAGTGCAAAATATGAAATCAAAACAGCCTAAGAGTGAATAAGCTGCACAGATGGATTTAGAAAAGTTCGATATTCTGTATATGTGATATACCTTATTCTAAATATTGGAAGAATGAATGTTTCTAAAATATATTTCATCAATGCCTGAAATGTTTATGCATACATACATACAATATATATATATATATATATATATATATATATATATATATATATATATATATATATATATATATATATATATATATATATATATATATATATATATAAGCAGTATGGAATTTACTTTTCATTGGCTATGAAATACATGTGGTGATAACGATTGTTGCTGAGATGTGGTGTATGTAGAGTGCTAAATCATGTTATGCTTTGAGAAGTTCTTTGGTGGCTGCTTTTCTAAGAAAAGATGCTTCATCAAGGAACTCCTGGAAGGCTCAGGGTGATTTAACCCCTTTACATGAAAGTGTGCAATCCGCTACCTAACAAGTTCTCTCTCGAAGGGTTTGCAAGTGGAAAACGTTTTCATCATGCTGTGATCCCTCCCTCCCCATCATGCCAGAGAAGATATGCCAATTTGTTCCAAAAATTTCATTTTCATTCCTCTTTCTAAGGAATTTTATCACTCCTTAGGCGACCCTTCTCTTATGCTTCCTCTTCATGAAAGGAGTGAAATCTAGAAAACAAATTTACACAAATACTCCCTGGCATGTTCTCTCTTGACATCTGAAATTTATCCTCACGCTTCCACAATAATCGAGGTATATACTTTTTTTTTCTTTTCTGTTTTAGCCAAAAAAAATTAAATCCATATATTCATAGATCTGGTTCCTGGGTAACCCAGTTTCTTGGCGGTGTCAAAAGAGCTATAAATTTTCTGTTCATTCACAGGAGTAGCTGTTTTTTGGGGGTTCCCAAGAAGCTGCTATATACCCAGCGTTCCAGTCGTATATTAGGAGCATTATAAGGTAGTGGATCCCATATCAGATTACCCCCACCTGCCCAGAGGCTCCTTCAAATAATTTTCCAAAAGCCTTTTTACTCTCCTGTTCAATGCTTATGAATGCCTCCTACAAAATTCAGATACTCAGATACTGTAGTTCTGTGACCTTTAAAGTTGTAATAACCAGATCTCTGAAAAAGCTTCTCTTCTCTTCCCTGTAGTTTGACTGCCAAAGTATCGCAAGGCCCTCTATGGGTACTGTATGTGCATGGGCAGATGGGGGATATTTATGGGTGGTAGGAATGAAAATTCTCTAGGTAAACTTTTTCCTGTCTAAATAACCCTTCCTAATATCATTCCAACTCCTACATCATTTAGAACTCTCCCAGGTTGAACAGCAATAATGCATTACAAGTTTATTAATACCATTGTAACTTTAGGGTTTTATTTTCATTTTTTTCTTTGTTTCACTTTTGCATAATAACAGTTTTGAATATTAGCTCTTTACAATGCATTTCATAATATATTGTTGTTCAACTGTTCCCCGGTATACATTCTCCTGTGTTACTAAGTTGAGTGTGGGTATGATGTTTTGAAAAGAGCAGTGCTGTGGAAATGTCATTCATGTGGCAGAAATGTATTATTAAGGCCAAAGGGTTCCCCAGGGGCTTGACCCCCCTCCCATAACCACCACTACTAACTGCTTCCACAACCTACCACCACCAGAAATACCAAGCCCACAAAGGGGGAAACAAAATAAAGTACTAGTGCGCGACACTGATTGCGCTCCTAGCAAAGCAGGGAGGAAACAAAAAGAGCAACGAATGATGCAGCTGCCGTGATCAGACTCTTATTTCGTTACGACAAGCAAGTGGTGATGTTTGTGCCTGAAGCAAATTCTGCTGAAGCTTTACCAAGAATGTACATATTCGTTATTCTAGTGACTCATTAGTTAATACTGTACTAAGAGAAAAAAAAATAAACATGGCCTGTTAATAAATCCCAGAAAATATGATAAATGAGAGAAACGAACAAGCAGCTGACGTGTAGTAGCACTTTTGAAAGTTCATGTGCATTGGTGGCAGTGGTGAATGTGTGCTCGTATACCTAAACTGTGAGATAAAGAGTGTGTGCTAGGTTGACTATATGTTGTTCCTCATTATGCTGACGAGGAATTTTTTTCAAACCGTCTTATTCAAACCTGAACTTCTTAAATACAGTATAAGATATACACCAGCACTGTTCTAAGTGCTGGATAATCTTCGGGTTGTTTCTTTTTGCCATGTTTATTGGATGGTTTAAGATAACTAATCGGTGAAGTTGGTACCCCTGTGCGTGAAAATGGCGCAGAATAAAATTAATTCAAAATACAGGTCACGATCCTCTAATTATCTTCAGAGAGCAGAATTCCGTACAGTATCATCTTCTGGTACTAATCAGATGGACTTGAAGGTGATTGGTGCATAAAGATGGGGAAAATAATTGAATTTTAAATGTCAGGCTGAGACAAAGAAAAAAAAAGGCATTATATATTCATTCATTTTAAATCTTTAAACCCCAAGCAAAAAGTAGGAGTAATGGAAAAAAAAATTAGAAGGCAGTTGCAAGATAAGAGAGATCAGTCACATAAACAGCCACTGAAGAGGTAGGAAATAAACCAGAAATCCATTGAGCAATAAACAGACGGGACAGGAAGGGAAAAAAAAGGGAAGTTATTATTGGGCTACAACAAGCTCTTAAAGGAAGGATCAGGTGTGTAGTTTCCGTCGCTGGCACGTATTCTCCATGAGAGCCTCATCCCCTCTCCGCTGAAAGAGGTGCCGCCCTATCACTCAGGAAGGATGGTTCTAACTACTATTAAAAAAAAACGAAAAAAACATAAAAAATGTTATAATAAATCATCATTATCTGGAATTTCATCTAGATTTGGTCATCGAGTTCCAGGAAAGGAGAGACAATTATGAAACAGGTGATAATTTGGTGGATTTCCCTTAGGCCCAGTTGGTAATGTAAGAACGCCTTAAGGAGGTCATTTTTGCTTCATAGTCAAGAATTTAATTCTCTATCTCTCTCTCTATCTCTCTCTCTCTTTTGAAAAAAATGGCATGCCAGCAATTTTCATTTAGGTAGCCATGATCCATGCTAGAAAATATATATATTATATACATATATATACATTTAAGCAAAATTATTATATTACTATATGCATCATGTTAACTTTATTAAATATTAATCTTTCCTCTATATATAAAAGACAAGGAAAAAAGTTATTGGTTAGACTAGCAATAGCTTTTCAAAGTCTGTCTGAAAAATTTTTGACCTATATTCCTGCTTATCTAGGCATAAACATAGCAGATTAGACATCATTTTTCTTCCTAAGCCAAAGAAAAACAAAAAAAATTCTTATGGTATTCTTACATTAACAAAAGCTAACCATGTCCATCTATATTGTAAATTGCAATGTGGTACTGACCTTAAGAAGAGTCATCTGTGGTATTTGAAGCTGCCGTCATATTCTTATAGAGGAGAATTTAATTTTCTCAGTAAAAAAAAAAATAGTGATCAATAAAAAAAAAATGGCAAGACATATACAGGAATGAAGTCATGAGTTCCGAGTAAGAGAGAGAAAGAAATAACATGAAACGTATTCAAACTTTGAGAATAGCCCAATCACTCGCCATACAAAGACATTTTCAGGCGGTATCAGCTGCCGAGGAGGAATAGAACAAATAAAGACATGTTTTTGTGTTCATATCACAACATTCTTCATCCCTTCTGCCTTTATACATCGTTTAAATACCTTTACCTAAGTGATGATGTTGGATTGTCTAAACATATCGCTCATTCAAAAAAAAGAGGAAGCCTTCTTATTATTATTATTATTATTATTATTATTATTATTATTATTATTATTATTACATTTTAATGTTGTCTTCTTTCATTGTTGAATCTTATGTTATGTAACTGTATTGTTTCCTCCAAAGTTTTTGTTTTTTATTTATTTATTTTAGTGGGATTATTCAAATGTACATAATAATGTTGTAAGTAAATATTTCGATGACTGTACCCGGTGCTAGATTTCCTTTACAGTCAAGAAAATACTATTTGAGTTATAGCTTTAAACAAAACAAAGCATATATATATATATATATATATATATATATATATATATATATATATATATATATATATATATATATATATATATATATATATATATATATATATATATTAAAGTGATTCCTGATGAAGCCAAAATTGTAATACAGTTTAGGTTACCGCCGTTTGCTTGCTGCAGGTCAGGCGTTGTCCTGAAATTCTATCAGTTCCCTGCCTGATATGATGAGGAACATGCTCATAGGTACCATGTTTAGAAATGTCATCATAATCATTAACAGCGACAAGCTCTTTAAGGTGTTGTTGACTCCGTTGTTGGCAGTGAGTGAGACTACATTTGGGCAAAAAGTCAATAAAGGTTTATATGCTTTATAGATTGTAATCCTAAAAATTTAACTGACTACCTCTCCCTGTATTGTATATGTAAGTCAGTAGAGAAACTAGAATAATTTTCTTTTTGCCAAGCTCATTATTAGTGTACAGATAAAGCAGAAAATCTATAGAAGAGAAAGTATAAGATGTATACCGTATTATAGACAGATCTTCAAATCCTCCTCCACACAGCTTCAGCCAAAGTGAAATTGACAACAATCCATTGAAATCAACATCCGAGAGCCAAAAGAAAATCCAAGACAAATATGGAGAAGGAGTGTAAGTACTTAGGCCAGTCAGAATATATGGCAAAATATGTCTCCCCCCCAAACTAGTACGTAGATGATGGTTATCGAAGACCCATGAATAATGAATCTAGTTTAGAAAGATAGAGAACCTCAAGTGAATTATTAACCTAATTGATCAACATTATGATAATTTACTACCTAGGACAAAGAAAATTGTGTGACCGTTCGCCTCTCCAAGATCTGATGAAGTGCATTGCTTCACTGTATAGGAAGAAATGCTGTCATGTTTTTATATGTTTCTTTATAAAAGCCTGTATATATTCTGTACATAATTGACTGATTGTTTGTTTTACATTAAGCCTGTTTATTGTTGACGGTTTGAGAATCTTAGATAATTATTTTCTCTTGTTGCTGCATGAGAACTTTGAACAACTCTTAACCCAATCATGTTTTGTGTAAGTGAGACCTCCTCCTTCCATCGCTAGTATGTGATTGGCCTAATGGGAGCAGGTCCCACCTGTCAAAACTGAGAATGGGATGCCCATCCTAAGGTATCCAAATGCAGTCTCAAGTTTCCTAAGCAACTTTCTTCTTCTTGAGAACTAAGATGTTGGAAACCAAAAATAATGGGTGGGCATCCCAAACTTTTTGCTTCAAACTTTATCTAGGAAACCTCTAGAGCATTATTTGCTTGCTAGATTACAAAAAAAAATATTGGAATAAATGACCATTAAACATTTCAGAACGGCCGTAGTTCCTCAAAATGCTGTAACCTCTTCAGCTATTTACGACTCTGCTTAATCTAGAGAGACAATGTAGTTGATTCAAGACTGGGGTAGTCCAGTGTGGCTTGGTCAGTTATTTTGATCTTTGACAATCAATATATATATATATATATATATATATATATATATATATATATATATATATATATATATATATATATATATATATATATATATATATATATATATATATATATATTGAGTATCGAAGCTTTTTATTATCAAACCATAAAGTCATCCAAAGGCCAACATTGCTGACCATACTACATATCTCGTTGGTAGATTCTTCTGTTGCATAAGACATCAGACCAGTTTGGGGTATTTTATGTGATGAGACTGGCTGCTACATAGTGTTAAGTGAAGACCATAAGGAGTTATCTGTTAATTTTGTGTAGATTTCTCCTTATGGTATTACTATTTAAAACTGTGTAGCAGCCACGTCATGGTGGACTGCAACAGTACCTCTTCTCTTAAGTCTCCTCTCTTCATTGTCTCTTTACATAATAAGGTGCCATGTATTCCCAAGTTAATATTACTGGCTCCATCTTTCTCCCTCTTAATTATATTGTATCTATGTTACTTTGCTTCAAACAGTTGTTTTCTTTGTCCACTCAAGGAAAGAAAATATTGTTAGCAAACTGCAGCTACCAATGACATCGCCAACTCTTTCCATTCTTTTCAGAATTATTAGTAGTGGTAAATAGAGTTTCAAATTATTGAGACTTTCTCCATTTAAACTTTATATAATGACTGCCTGTTATTGTATATAATACAAATAAAAAGTTGTTGATTAACTAATATATAAACAACAATTCATCATCGTCATCCATTCCAAATCAAAATGAAGGCAGATGAGCTGTAATTATGAGAATACTAGTCCACCTCCTATTAATTCCAGGTATATTTATTGATTAGGCTCTCCCTTTCCATATTTATCCCTCCTTAACCTTCTCATAACCCAAGAGGCTCAGGAAAAGACAATGCTAACCCACCTTCACACATCTGCGAAGACGAAGACAGAGCAGTTTGAATTGTATTGTGTGCACTCCATGAAAATAGAGATTAACCAAAGAAAAAGAGCTCCGGTGAAGTATAGAGATCCATTCGAAACAAATTTAATATGAGGAAGTTTCCAAAAGGGTTTAAATTGTCTCCTGCTGAACTTCATAATATCCGCTTCAGTCAGAGACATCAATGGGTTCCCGAGTCATGAGGGTCATACGAGGGGAAGGTTGGAGGCGAATCCAGTACTCGTTATTTTGAGCTTCACGAATCCTGCCTTTTCCTCCTCAAATCATTGTGAACAACCATTGCATGTCTGTGTTATTATTCAAGAGAACCTCACCTGTTATTTACGAATGGTTTTGTTAAGCAAATATTTTGTTAACTCACTAAGGAATAGTTTTATACAAAGGGAAATCTGGAATGGTGTTTGTAACTCTCTTTCATCAGACTCTAAAAATATAAGATTATGTACCTGTGCTGTAATCTATGCTTAGCTAAATTTACAAAAAAAATCTATATATACAAATTGGCTTTGATGAATATTATAGCAAAAAATTAAGGGTATTTCAAAAAATGTATACAATGTATTTTGGGTTATTGTCTCCTTTGTTCCTTGGGGCACATTACTGGACCATTGTGCTTCAAAAAGCTTTTGATTTTATCCACTTGAGCAGAGAGGTCAGTGCATCCAGGTTGCTTATAGCAGCACTCGGTTAAGGATGATATTTCTACCTCTTCATTTTGTGGAAAAAGATTCTTAATTAGGCAAAGCAACCTTTTACAGGACTGACCTTTATGCTTGATTATGAGAGCAACAGTGGCAAAATCAGGCTTCTAGAATTCCACAGAGTTTGGTTAGCTGAAACTAAGTAATCAGAAATGTTAAAATTATATTGCAACTTACTTAAATCTAGGAATATGGTGGGGAGGGATTGACATTTTTATCTTAAAAGTATGATTAAATCATCAAAAAATGCTCAATTGGCTTCCAAAAGGAATAAAATTTACTGTGCCAGGATTTGCTGCTAGTTAATTACCAGAGTAAGAAGATAAACTGTGAATATATCTTAAGCACATCCCATATTCAGCCATTAACCCGTGCCTTCTATCCAAAGCTTCCACGGAGCGATTCAGGCTGGAACGCTGAATCACAACTTGAGTGATAGTAGAAGTCAAGCATTCAATCACAGTCCTTCCTTCATGTAATAATAATATCCAATCAGCTTTACAGATCTAGACCGCTCAAGCCCTTTGCTCTCCTTAAGCTGTGTTTAAGAGTTCTAGCCGAAGCTATGTTCAACTTGTCCAACCATTGGTGGCTCTTCTTGGAAACTAAAAATCACAAATCATTGATAAATATTTCAATTAACTTATGATATGACGTATTAGTCACTGAGAAGCCAATGTCATTATTTATTAATCCCTATTTGAGGAGCCCTATGTTGAATTAGGCATTTTGAACTTGGCTCTTTGACTACTGTCAACGTTCCATATACCCTGTGAGATGGGAGAGCAGACCTGCATCTACATTGGTGATGAGGTATGCGACTTCAAGCCTTAGAGGTTATATCCCTTCCATCTAATTCTTTTGTCCCTAATTAAATAGTCCTAAAATACATGCTGGAAAAAAAATCATAAAGTTTTTTCTAATACCGAAACCTCGTTGGCTTTGACATCGTTATTCTTGTCACAATTATTTGTTTTTTGTTAGATTAAATATGGCTGTTCAATCTCTGTTTACGGTCTTTGCCTTCAAGCTATGAAAACATTTTTTTCAGGTGACGTTCTCTGTATTGAAAAAAAGTACTAGGTATTTAATATTTCTTCCTTGCTATTAAGGTCCATTGTTGTATAAGATTATGAAAAGATTTGGACCTTGGTAGCTGCAGGATGACCGGATTCTTTGAATCCCATCAATATTTTGATCTTGTATCAAAGTGTGTGCTTTTTCATGCCAATAAACTAAGAAACCAGTTAAAATTACTCTTGTTATTCATGTTTCCAAGAAGTTTTATTATATTTACCCCCTCATGATTCTAGATCGCTCTAAAATACAAAAATAAAAAATTGGTCTCAGATACTCAAAGGACACCCAGTGATAAGCAACCATGAGAAAACAATTATATACAATTATCTTCTGTATAGGAAAGACATTAGATTTTTCAGCACAAACATTCTATACTTATCAGAGGCAATAAATAAGCATATGCTTCACTAGTTGGCAAATGTTTACATGTGATTACAATGCACTGAATTGTTATAAAAAAAAAAAAATTAAGTGTAGCCTGCAATGCGAGTAGATTATTTAAATTTATATGTAGAATATTTTATTGAAGCATTATGTAATCTTAAATAAGAAGTATCAGCTGAATTTGCCGTAAAATATATAATAATGCAAGTCACCATGGCTCAAGCGGTAGCGTCCGCGACTCTGAGGCGTCAGGTCGAGGGTTCGCGCCCCGTCATGGTCTGAGGTTAGTAAGGGAATGTACTCAGGTTAAGGATTACATCTGCCTAAACAAGTCCTTCGCAAGAAGGCAAACGTCATAGCCCTTGGTAGAAAAGGGAGTCCGTGACGTAAAACCGGAACAACAAGGTAAAGTAACCCTTTTCAACACAGCAGGTTCAGTGGCCAAGGTATTAGATGTATGGCTCAATGATTGTGTATATATATATATATATATATATATATATATATATATATATATATATATATATATATATATATATATATATATATATATATATATATATATATACATATATATAGTAGGAAAAGCCCATTAAATAAAACAACGAAAATATATATATATAAAGTACTTATTAATATCGTGACCTAGACTGGTCACCTTCTCAAAGTACAATGGCAAGAGGTATCTCTTGCCATTGTACTTTGAGAAGGTGACCAGCTTAGGTCACAATATTGATAAGGACTTTTTATATATATATTATCGTTGTTTTATGTAATGGGCTTTTCCTACCATTTTAGACTACACGTTAACCGTTCAGTGTTATTAATATATATATATATATATATATATATATATATATATATATATATATATATATATATATATATATATATATATATATATATATATATATATATATATATATATATATATATATATATATATATATATATATATATATATATATATATATATATATATATATATATATATATATATATATATATATATATATATATATATATACATATATATATATACATATATATATATATATATATATATATATATATATATATATATATATATGTATATATATATATATATATATATATATATATATATATATATATATATATATATATATATGTATGTATATATATATATATATATATATATATATATATATATATATATATATATATATATATTATATATATATATATATATATATATATATATATATATATATATATATATATATATATATATATATACATATATATATATATATATATATATATATATATATATATATATATATATATATATATATGAGAGGGCTTAAGCGCCAACACTATTTGGCATACCTAGTGATCACTTCCAAAAGGAGATTATATCAGATTTGCTTTATTTAAATGAGTAACTGAATGTTCTCATCTTTTGCTTGGCAAGAACCAGAAAGACACGCCAAAGAAATGCTTTGAAGACCATTTGTTCAAAGACAATATTTCTCATATTATACGATCAAAAGATAAGAATTCATCATACATGTGCTTAAAGATTGAGATATCTTCTGTTTGAGATGAGGCCTTCTAGGATCCCAGTCTTTTGACAATGCAAGAAAACATGCATTGTTATACTAATTAAAATAGCAATAATGCCAACCATACATATACATCCAAAGGGAATTCCAGATCTTAAGGCTTTCTAAAGGAAAAGTAATAAAAAATTCCCAAATATACAAGAATTCTAACAACAGTAACAAACTTATAAGAATTTTATGATGAGGAAAGCCAGATGTTACAGGAAAGAGAGGGGTGATTGGATTGCATATTCCTAAACTTCCAGAACGCATATGATACGGTTCCACATGGGAGACTTATTAAGAAGCTGCGAGAATAAGTGGAACTGTCTTGGAATGGATAAGCACTTACTTAGAAGGAAAGGAACAGAGGGTTAGAGTAAGGCACTCTGTCTGAATGGAGAAGGGTTAGTAGTGGGTTCCACAGTGTTCAGTTTTAGGGCCAATTTTGCAACAAACCTGTTAGAATATTAAGATATGATAAGCTGGATCTTACAGGAAAGAGAGGCCAGTATCTTTCTGCAGCTCACTCCTAAATTTTACTTTCCTAGATATTTTCCATTATTTAATGAATAACCCATTTATGTTTTCGGGACCCAGCAAGTCTGGACACATACAAATGATCCGCTAATGGAGAATTCAATGATTATTATGAGTGAACTCAGTTCATCATGTGCATTCAGAGAAACCCCAGCATTATTCAGTTAAAAGCAAGTTTATACTGTTTGATCATATCTTGATTGTAAGAATTGAGGTCTATGTCTATAAAAGCTATTTTGATCTTCTAAGAAGCTAAAAATGAATTCTGGTGCAATACGTTCATTGTATATAATTAATAAACTGTCAGAAAACTGTGACAGTAATTGTATGAAGGGTCATATGAATATGTAGTTTCTATTCCAAATGCATAACCCTCTACTGGCTGCAAGGAGCTAGAAGTAGCCACATCAAATTAAATGTTTTGATCTTGATACTAGCTTCATCGTGTTAAGCGATGTAATACTACTATTTAATTAAAACACTGCATTGAAATATCATCTTTTAGTATTCCATACTAAGCAGTATCAACCAGGCACAGTATTGTAGTAATTGTGTTGAAACATAGCAGTCTTGCAAATACTTAACTTTTTCAATGCGATTTTCAAAGGAGATCTATGTTTGAGGTAATGCGTCGATTTCACTTTGTGGGACTAGATTGTCAAATCCAAAGAACATTGTATTCCATCATGTAATTATCATTATGTGAATTATTGTTCATAATTCTACATTCTCTTCATTCCTGATATACTGTTCATTGTAAAATTAGTGTATAGATGGGGAGTGAAGTCATGCCACTGTCATGCGCGTCATTTTCGTCAGGTTTCATATCTTGAAGTTCAAGCAGGGCTGCTGCAATATCATACTTCCTCTCTTGTTCACGTCTCCTGATTTTCATATTATGTCTGTGTTTAAAATTAGTTGAATGCAACCACATGTTTTCTCTTTACAGGTGAAAGGATGTGGGAACAGTATGAGTATTAGGCGCATTGGTCATGGTTGACCTCCCTTGTAGGAAAGTTATAATTCTTCATGAACCTCTAGTCTTTACTGAATTCCTTGATGGGTAATATAATACAGATATTATCATGCTCTCTGAACCAGTATCTCTGTGAGCAACTATAGATTCCTTGAATTTACTTCCTATAGCAAAATTACTTTGTCAACTTAGAACCTTTCAATAATATGCAGAGCTATCCCTCTCAGATCTCTCAGCCCCTAACATATTAATACTCATAGGAAAAATTTTGACTTTAAATACACCACAAGTAACACGTAGTAAGTAACACTGTTTATTTATTCACTTGAGTGTGTCTCTGAAAGTACTACTATCTCTTTTACTGACTTGTATCCCATCCTATAATTATACTGGCTTATTAGCTAACTCATCAAAATTTGTGCATAGTAGCCTTTATGGGGACATATACAGCTATCTAATTTACTTACCAAGTTGCTGAATGGTTACTGTGCAGAATGAGTTTGATTTAGATTCTTTGTTTTGTTCAGATCCTTTTTATGGAGCGTTTGGTTTCTGATCCCCTTTTGTTCACCTTATAGTTTTTTGTCGTTTATTGGGCATGCGCACTTGTTGTTGGGATTCATGACGAAGAGACCATGAAGTGGAAATCGAGAAATTTACTAACACACCAAACATGTAGTGACACTTAAACCACACGACACCTGCCACTATAACATTGGTAAGATCTATCCAGTATTAATGTATCGGCCCCATGGTAAGCCGTACATGGTGCCACAATTCGCAAACTCTGCTAGCCTAGTCTTTTCCTGAATGTTAGGAAATACTGGTGCAAACAGTTACCGGTACCTCCGAATTTTTTTTCAGTAGAGCATAATTTCGTTGTTGATTATACTCGCAGCTTATTTTGGGGAAATTTCTTTCATTCACTGTGGTAAGGAATCTGGTATGATAATTAATTGCTAGCTTGTGCAGAGGTAGGTTATTGGCTGTACCATTATTAGGCTAGGCTAATGACTATTCTGTTAGGCTACCATAGTATTGTCAAGCCAAGGTTAGCATGAGAATTTTTATCATCAAGCCAGTATTATGAGGCTGGTAGGCTATTATAAATAGGTTACCTGAACGAGCTAGGCTAGACTGGTATTTTAAGACTTGTAGCATAGGCTAGGCTATAAATTCCCTTTTAGATTCAGTTAGGGCTAGCCTAGGCTAGCCTAGATGATGGATGATTTGTCTCATTACTTTTGTGTGGCTTAGGCTAGGTGGCCTAAGCTTTATGGTTGATAGGCTTAAATAATTATAATCTGATTTTTTTTTTTTAGGCTATGCAAATTTTTTCTCATTGGTTATAAACAGTCATCAGTTGGGCTAGTTACTGCATTTTAACCTATAGTAGGCCGTGTTATTAGGCTAAGTAACCCTACATAATGGCTCAGTACCGACTGCCACCACCTTTGAATTTTCAAGAGCCAAACTGGTACCAATTCGTCTCTCAGTTAGAGACTTTTCGGATTTTGACAGAATTGAATGAGAAGCCTGGGAAAATTCAGGTAACAAGTTTGAAGTATTGCATGGAGCCGGAGAGTGAAGGTGTGCTTAAAACGTTTAATTTATCTGATGCACAGATTTGAAAGTACAGTACAGTTGTGGACAAATTTGCATCATATTTTACGCTGCTCAAGAATGTCTTTAGGATGAGGAGACAATTTTATAGACAGACATAAAAACATACTGAGGATACCGAAGCTTACTTGAGAGCATTGTTTGTTGCTGCAGAGGACTGTAGTTTTGCTGACAATAAGGAGAGCATCAGGGATCAGTTTTCATCAGGTATTTTAAATGATGATCTTGCCAAGAAGGTTGAACTGATATACTATAACAAAGATGGGAACCTCTCCTTAGATGACGTTGTTGAGTACTCCAGGACTTACAATGATGTTAATAATGGGAGAAAATTGGAGGGAAAAAATCAAGCAACCAAAAAAATTGCTGCTGTGCAGCATGGGAGGAAAATGTTCTGGGATGGTGGAAATTTGAAGGCTGGAAATAGATGCAAGTATTGTGGAAGAAGTCATCTGCCAAGGAAATGCCCTGCTTATGGGAAAACTTGTAATAAATGCAAAAAGAATAACAATTTTGCGAATGTCTGCGGCCAGATCAATGAAATACAAAGCACAGACATCCCAAATGATGAACCTATATAGACAATAGAAGATCATGAATGTAAAGATGACACTGAAGTTAGAGCACTTCTAGGGGAAGTCAATGCGCTTAGTAGACCAGATAGCAAAAAATGAAGGGTTCTGTTGTGACTGAGTCTCAGTTGTTTAACTTTAAAGTTGATACTGGAGCTGATGTTACCATTTTTAACAAAGCGACTGGAGAGAAATTAATAAACAGGAAGTCAAAATCAGTGCTGATGGATTCAGATCCTCAGCTGGTATGCCCTGCAGGTGGCCTGAAGGTTGCAGGGCTGCTAATGGTTCCTATGACTTATAGAAATAAAACTATAACAAGCAAAGCCTATGTTTTAGAGGATGATAAGTACTGCACCAACAATTTATTGAGTAGGGAGGCTGCACTGAACTTAGGGATTATTTCTTTTCTTGGAAGTGTCGAACTTAAGGAGTCATTATTTGGCTTTGGAAAATGGAAAACTAATCCTGTTCAGCTGTCCATTAAGGATGATGCCATCCCTTACAGGGTACACAATGCCAGGATCATTGCTATGCCGACTATGTCAGGAGTCAGGAGCACTCTAAATAATTTGGAGAATGCAAGGGTCATTGAGTAAGTAACTCACCCCACTGACTGGGTAAGCCTGTTGTACCGGTGCTAAAAGATAAAAGCAACCCTCTTGATGTTAGGTTGTGCATAGATTTGAGGCACCTGAATAAATATTTAAGGAGGAAAGTTTATGATATGGCAACTTTCAAAGATTTAGTAAGCTGTTTCACAGGGCCAGTAAAGTTTTCAAAGCTTGATGCAAAATCTGGGTTCTACCAGCTACCCTTGGAAGAGAAGTCCATGCATTTAACCACTTTTATCACACCGCTTGGTCACAGCAGATATATGAGATAACAAATGGGTGTTAGTGTAGCCCCAGAATTATTTCAAAGAAAGATGAATGAATTGCTTCGCAAATTCGCCGAGGGTCGTTTGTTATTTATGGAGCTACCGATAATGATCATGACCGGAATCTGGCACGAGTTCTAAAAAAAACTGAAAAGTCAGGGCTGAAACTAAATAAAGATAAGTGTATTTTTTGCCATGGGGACATCGATTTTCTTGGGCATAGGATTGGCTGTGAAGGAGTGAAAATCTGCTCAAAGAAAGTAAAAGCCATTTGTGACCTATCTCCTCCATAAAGATGTGTCTGAGCTTCGAAAGATTTTATGCATGGTAAATTTTCTGATGATTCCTTCCCCAGCTACAGTCGGTTATGCAGCCATTAAATGCTCTTCTATCTAAGAAGAATGCCTGGACTTGGCATACAGAGCAGCAGAACACATTACCTCTATAAAAGAAATTGTGACTACTGCCCCCGTACTAAAGTTTTTCGGCCCTATGAAAGAAACACGAGTATCTGCTGATGCCAGCTCTTATGGCATTGAGGGAGTAGTCCTACAAAATCATGATAGTGCTTAGAAACCAGCTGCATTCTGCTCAAGGACCCTGACTGACTGTGAGAGGCATTGGAGTCAAATGGAAAGGGAATGTTTAGCCACTACCTGGGTTTGCGGAAGACTTCGGCAACATATTTTGGGTTTACCTATAGTAGTTGAAACTGACCACAAGCCACTCATCCCTCTTATAAACTCCAAGGATTTGTCGGCTGCACTGATTTGATGTCAGAAACTTCTTATGCGCTTGGTGAATTTGCTGTTACAGCTAAATACACACCTGAAAAATACGTGACTGTTGCTGATGCCCCTTCCAGGGCCCTCATCACCTGCACCAATGAAGAGGATTATAACCAGGAACTGAAAGTTCAACAATATGCAAACAGCATCGTTCAGTAACTACCTGCATTTCAAAATCAACTGAAGCGAATAAAGGAGGAGCAACTGATAGACATGGAGTTGTCAGCAGTGATCAGTTACACTTTAAACAAGTAGAGGACTGCAGTGAGTCTATCTGAAGGAGTTTGTTCTAAATATTGGGCAGTAAGGAGTCATCTGAATGAGGTAAATGCTACTTTGCTGCTGTAGGATGATAGAAACGTCATACCTCAAACTCTGAGAAAAGAAATGTTAACAAGGATTCACAATGACTGCCAGCTAAATCTGAATAAATCTCGGAGACGAACACAGGAAAGTGGTTGGTGGCCTGAACTCAGTGCTGATCTGAGAAATTGGGTTGATGGGTGCGGCTTTTCCTAAAGAAATAGCCGTCAGATTAGGGCTGAACCACTGCTAGCAACAGTATTACCTGAAAGACCATGGATGAAAGTTAGTAAGGATCTCTGTCTCCATGAGGGTGACAGCTTCTTGATAGTTGTATATTATTTTAGTAGGTGGATTGAAATAATACATCTGCAAGAATTTGATTCACCTCAAGGTCATTAGTAAAGTGATAAACTTGTTTCCAAAGTTTGGTATTCCTGAAACCGTTGTCTCTGATGGGAGCCCCCAATTTCAATATGCATTCTTCAAAAACTTTTTAACCAAATATGGATTTGAACACATCATGGCTGATCCCCACTTCCCTCAACAAAATGGCTGAAAAGGCTGCTCAGACTGCAAAGCAGATATTGAAGCAGATGACGTTATTCCTTTGTTTGATGTCATATAGGTCGACCCCATTGGATACAACAGGATACTCTCCAGCCCAGCTGTTGATGGGTCGCCAGATCAGAGCAAGAGTCCCAGAGATAAAGTCAAAGCTACTCCCTAATTGACCAACTTTGAACAGAGTTGCAGAAATTGACACCCAAATGAAACTGGCCCCATAATAATCATCATGGTGCTAGAACCTTACCAATAATCGGACCACAAGCCAAAAGTCTTGCAAGACACCCCATTAATAATAAATGGAATCGTGAACCCTGTGAATTACTTTTCCAAACTAGGCATAGGTCCTATGTCATAAGGAATAGAAGGTACATAAAGCCCACTGTGGAGATTAATTTTACTTATAATCAGAATGGGGCTAACAGTTCTCGAAATCAAAGTGAGGAAGATAGAGCCTATAATATAGTCTAAATATAAATTGTTACTAAACTATTTCTATTGACATCCAAATGAAATCCTACATGTAAATAGAAAAAGAGTAAGAACCACCATATGAGCGACCGCTCTCCCACTCCCCAGTGTGTGTTGACCGGCATAAGACCTAAGAGTGCCAGTGTCTCGCTCTAGTCTCTATTCCTCCTAATATCACCATGTAATACCTCTATTCCTCATATTTCCTAATATCACTCTTACTTCCATCTACAAAGATCCCATAGTTAGTCACGAAGCCAACCTTCTCCCTGAGTAATTATTGAACTGGTGATGTAAACAAATGGCCAACCTCCAATAAGATACCAGTAAGCACTTTTCCTGTTTACCATTTTAGCTACCTACTATCATATTATTTGCATTACTATTATATGAGGTCTCGTACCTTAAACTAAAGGGTACAATGGAACCTTTAAACAATTAAGGGAGAAAGCTCCATCCACTCAACAACCTGATGATTTTGAGAGTAGCATACAGCCAGAAGCAGAAAGTAGTTTGACCCAGTATCAGACGAGATCGGGTTGAATGGTCAAGCCCATCAGGAGGCTGAATCTTTGAGAGAAAGAAAAAAATAAATTTTCTTTTCATTATTATTGTTGTAAGTTTATTTCACTAGTTTTGGAAAGTTTCCTTTATTTTCTAAGGAGTCTTGTTTAGTTTTGGGCTTGGTTTTCTCAAGCTGAGAGTTGATAAACAAGCACGGAAATTGTTCAGTATGAAAAATAAAATAATAATAGTTCAAAAGGGCGAAGTTGTGCAGAATGAGTTTGAATTAGATTCTTTGTTTGGTTCAGATCCTTTTTATGAAGCATGTGGATTCTGATCCTCTTTTGTTTGCCTTATAGTTTTCCGGCATTTATTGGGCATGCGCAAGCCCTAAGAAATATCTCTCAGATTCCATTCCCATTTGCTTGATTTAATTCATTGACCCGGAAATCAACGCCGATATACATTGATAAGAAATATCTTTCGTTGAGGGTACCAAAGTAAAATCTCATTCTCAGAAGATTGCTCATTACCACGTAAAAATCTATTCCTTTTTCCTAACGAATTCTAATTTCATTTCACCTCTTTCTATCATCGTAAGTAAAGTGTTTTACGTCATAGCTCGTAAATAAAGTTATTTACTATATAATTTGCAAATAATTTATAATTCAATAAAGTGTTTTATGCTATAAACCGCAAATAATTAATAAGTAATTTTACCCTGTTGGCATTGCAAATGTTTCTTGTTAACCACAATTTAATAAATACATACTGTATTTATCTTGCTGATTTTTCATATAATGGGAATAAAATGGTTTGAGTTATAAGTTGCAAATACTCCAAAAGGTGGTTTTGCCCTTTTTGCATTGCAAATATTTCTTGCTAACCAAAACTAAATGAATACATATTTATCTCGTAAATTCTCCCTTTATCATAAAGAAAGTGTATTACCATATAAATTGCAAATAAGTAATTAGTAGTTTTGCCCTATTGATATTGCAAAATTTTGTAGTTACCCGCAGTTTAAGGAATAGATACTATATTTGTTTCGCTTATTTGTCATTTATTGTGAATAAATTGTTTTACGCTAATGCCGACAAAAAATTAATGGTTTTGTATGCTCTTACAGTAGCGTAAATATTTTTGGTTAGCTGTGATTAACCGATATATATCCAGTAGAATGTTATTGGAAACTCATTATTTGTGTGTTCGTGCCTTCAGTCTTTCCATTATTAACGGTGTGTCGTTTCTATTTCTGCAATTGCAGTGTCCTCTATTCTACTCTGCCTGTGTGACAGAGGGGATTGTCGAGTTGAGGCCAAAATATTGACATCCGTCTGTGGTGCCGGGAATCGAAATCGTCCCCTCCACCTCCAGGATTCGAGGCAGCATTCCAAAAAAAATACATTTTAAATTTGTTCCAGCTTTCCAAAAATTAATACAATTTTTTTAATGTGTCATTGCATTTCAAAAATTAAAAGAAAGTTGAATTCTGTGTTTCATTTAATCGTGTAGTGGTAGTATTGGTAAATTTAAAACAAATTAGTAAATGTCCTATCTGTTTGTGAGCTCTTAACCAAGTTTAATACTTTGAGTCCCATTAGTAATACATAAACTTAACAACAACCTCCCCACACTAAGGCACAGATATTGGCTGCAAAGCAGGTACCAGAAGTAGCAGTAGTGGCTGTGAAAGGGGTTGGGGCTGGGAGGCCTCCTGGTACAGGGAGTGGGAGAGGAGGTTCCCGGTCATTCAGAGGTAAGTGTTTTAGGTCAATGGGCCACACATGATGAGAGATTGCAAGGAAGCAAAACCACCTATAACCTGTTTTAAATGTGGTATGACAGGGCATATTGCAATGCATTGTGACCAGGGAAGCAAACAGGGGGAGGCCACTGTGCCGGTGGCTACCCCAATGAACGAGTAGAGGCACTACCTTGTACATTGTCAGTAGTAACTGTGAAGGTGGAGGATAAGGAGGCTCGAGCTCTTGTGGAGACAGGGTGTTCTACTACATTTTGGCTTCGTGGTGAGTGAAGAGTTTTAAAGGCACATGTGCCACTGTGACTTTTGATGGCAGAAAACTTGACTTTTGAAAGGGCGTTAGTGAGAAGCGAGTAAAAGTTAATGCTGTTGTGGCTGACAAGATAATAGAGGGTATTGATGTTGTAATGGGAATGGATGTAATAGGGCCACTTGGAGGTGTTATTTTCAATAAGCATGGTGTGAGTTTTGGGACTCCACATGGTGTAGACCTAGTTGTAATAAATTCACCGTAGGGCAACACCCATTGTGTAACTGAGGATAAGTATTTTCGTGCAGAGTTCGATGGTGAGCATTGGATAGTGGAGTGGTTCTTTAAGGGGGAGACACCACTATTACAGAATACAGTTTGTTGCTATGAGAACTCTCTAGATTCAGAGACTAGAGAAGGGTTTGAGAGAGAGGTAGAGAGGTGGATTGAGGAGGGCATTCTTAAAGCTTGGGAGGAGAAGGTGGAGAAAGGGGTGTTACCATTGATGGCAATAACTCAGCCTACTAAATATAAAATTACGACAGTATTGGACTTTCGTGAATTAAATGGTTACCTGAAGTGTAACACATGTGATGATGTAGCAGATGTATGTAGAGAGACATTGCAAGAGTGGAGACAGTCAGCTGAGGAGTCAGCTATAGTTGATCTTAAATCAGCCTATTTACAGCTTCATGTACATAAGAATTTGTGGAAGTATCAGCTAGTGAGTTATAAAGGAAATACCTACTGTTTAACTAGGGTGTGATTCTGCCTAAATTTTGCACCACAAATTATGACCCTGATTCTTAAGTCTGTTTTAGGGAAGAATGAGAGTGTTAAGGCTGCCACAAATTCATATATAGATGATATATTGGTGGATGAAACAATGGTAAAGGCAGCTGAAGTTGAAAATCACTTAGAAGAGAATGATTTAAAAACCAAACCCCCTGAGCCATTAGAGAGAGGGGTAGCATTAGGGAATAGGATAAAGCGTGATATGGCAGGTAGGCTTGTTTTTAATAAGGGATATGAAATCCCGGAAGTAAAGGGCAGGCTGAGTCAGCTTGAGCTGTTTTCTGTATATGGGAAGCTGGTAAGGCACTATCTAATTTCTGGCTGGCCTTGCATAGCATGTAGTTACGTAAAGAGGGTAGCGGAGGGTGTTTGATGGGAGGACGAGATCGGAGAAAGTAGTAATGGTTCTTCCCTTGACCTTGCACCTCCCAATAGATCTGCTTCTTTCACTCTTCACTATTCTAATATTTGTGGCATGAACTCTAATCTTTCGTCTGTGGAACAGCCCTTGGGTACTTTCCTCCCTAACCTCCTCCTCCTATCTGAAACCCAGCTGTCTATACAGGCTTCCACTGACCCATTTCAAATCTCTCACTATAATGTGTATACTCGTTATTGTTACAAAGGTGGGGTCTGTGCCTACAGCAACACTAACACTCCTATTGCGAGACTCATGGACCTTGAATCTCCTGACTTTGATGTTCTCTGGCTAAATATCTATCTCTCCACTACCTCTAGTTTCCTTTATTTCTTCTCACACAGATGTGGGAGGAAGTGAGGCCCTTGCTTTCTCTATTAATCATGATCTGGAGCAAATTATCAAACATCCTACTCGTGTTCCTGATCGTCACGAACATGCAGAAAACACTCTTGACCTATTTCTTACTTCTAACCCTTCAAACTACTCTTATTCTGCGCTTTCCACTCTTGGTAAATCTGATCACTCTATAATCTCAATCTCTTCCATTTTTGCTCCCCCTCCACCAATCCCTACTACTCAGTGCCGTCTTTGGCACTTTGACCTACCCAACGTGAAAATTTGCGTAACTTCCTCTTTGACTTCTTTTGGTTCCGTAACCCTTATCGGGTAGCCCTAAAAGTTGCAGAGATCATGAACTTGGGAATGGAGGCGTACAGCCCCTCTTCTGCAAAAACTTTCTCTCCCCCTAAACCTTGGTTTGACCGCACCTGCTCCATGGCTATCTAGGCCAGGAATTGGGAACACGATCTTAACAAGCATCTCCTTCCAATTTAACTCGCTCTACTTTTATTGTAGCTAGGAATCGCTGTACTGCTCAGATTCGAAGGTCTAAGGCTTCCTTTATAAGAAGGAAAGTTGATGACCTTAACTCCTCCCCCACTGACAAATGCTTCTGGTCCTTAGCCAAAAACCCCTCCAAAAACTTTTGCAACTCAGGCTTTCCCCCTCTTATTCACTCTGATGGTTCTATAGCTTGCTCTCCCACTGACAGACCCACTCTCTTTGGCTCTCATTTTTCTGCCAACTCTTCTATAAACGATTCCAGAGCACCTGTTCCTCAATCTTTACCCCTCTCTAACCTTATGCCCTCCCTTACCATTTCTTCAAGCAAAGTTCAAAAGGTTCTTCGCTCGCTAAAGACGAATAGAGCATCTGGTCCCAATGATATCCCTACAAGGTTCCTTAAGGAGTTTGCAGATAAACTGGCTCCCGTGCTTTGCAGTCTTTTTTGCCTCATTCTGTCAACCAGTATCTAGCCTTCATCTTGGAAGCATGCTTTAGTTAAACCTGTTCCTAAGAACGGTGACCGCTCTATTCCTTCAAACTACCGACTATTGCCCTAACCTCCTCTATTGCTAAGCTTTTCGAATCTTTGTTCAATGCTCACTTCTTGAAACGCCTTGAGTCTAACTCACTTGTCTCCGATCACCAGTACGGCTTACGCAAGGCAAGATCCACTTGTGACCTTCCGTCCTATCTTATTCATGTATGGTCATCTTCTCTGAGGAACTATGGAGAATTCTTTGTCGTAGCAAGTGATATCTGTAAGACTTTTGACATAGTCTAGCACAAGGCTCTGTTGGTCAAACTCCCTGCCTATGGCTTTACCCCTTCTTTCTGTTCAATGATTTCCAGTTTTCTTTCTGACCATTTTATATCTGCAGTTGTTGATGGTGCGACATCTAGCCCTTTCTCGGTTATCATTGGTGTTCCACAGAGCTCTGTTCTTTCACCTACTCTGTTCCTTCTCTTCATCAATGATCTTCTACAATCCCTATCTTCCTCTCTTCTTCATGCCTTTGCTGATGATTCTACACTTCACTTTTCCTCTTCCTTTGCTGCACAACCTTCATCTGCTACTCGTAATCAGTCTCACATCACTCTTTCTTCTACTCTCAACTCTGCTTTGCATAGCATATCTGAGTGGTGTTAGCCCTATTGTCTTTGAAACTAACAAAATTTACCTTCTTAATTCAATCAACATATTAGGAATTCATATAGCCTCTAATTTGTCTTGGAGGAATCACATCATCCAAGTCTTTAAATCTTTATCCAAAAAATTGGGGATTCTGTTTAATTTTCATTATTGCTGCTCTGTTGAGTTGCCGAGTTGCATCCCTCCCCCACTGCCGAGGCCACGTAACACTTGCCAAACGGCCTCATCTCATAGGTACTGTGTGGAGATTTGTAGCTTGCGGATTGGTCGGTGCAGCAACTGCTTCTTCCCATCTACCTCCAGACTCTGGAAATCTCTTCCTCCTTCTGTCTTTCCTAATTCTTATGACCTATCATCCTTCAAAAAGCAGATCTATCGTCATCTCAGGGCCTAATCCTCCATATCTCTAGGTCCTCTGTGCTTTGATTTTTTTTTCTGTCTGTCGTTTTCCTTTGTGTAACATTACCTCATCTCTGCCTTGTCCTTAATTCTTTTCTTTTCCTTTGTCTTGGTGTTTTCTCGAGCCTGGGCCTTTGTTGATGAGGGTAGTTTTTGCCTTTCCCGGTGTCACACTCATAAAAAGAAAAAAAAAGAGGTAGATGGCATGTTCAAAAGATGAGGGAAGGCATGTTGTTGTGTGATGCTAACAGTATAGTCACTGAGATGGTGTTTGAAATAGGTGGTGTTGAGGTAGAGGATGTTGCCTGGCTGAGGAAACAAGACGATTGTGGACACATTAATGTAGCTGAGTTGGATGCTGCCCTAAAGGGTTTGACTCTAGCAATTAAATGGGGCCTACAAAAAATTGAGCCTCGTACGGATTCAGCTACAGTATATGCTTGGGTGAGGTCTGCCACTGCAGGTGATAAGAAAGTTAAAACTAAAAGAGCTGCAGAGATGCTTATTAAGAGAAGGTTGGGCATTATAAGAGAGCTCATTGGAGAGGTTTTGTTAGACCTGAGTGTCACTTGTGTGCCAACAAGGAAAAATAAAGCTGATGTTCTTACTAAAGTCAAGAAGGAGTGGTTGAGTGTGACTGAAGATGTGTGCGAGAATGAACCACCAACTTGTTGTGTTGGAGTCCTAAACATTAAAGAGATGCACGGTATGCATCACATGGGTGTAGAGAGAACCCTGTTTTTGGCTAGAAAAGTTGACCATACTGTCACAAGAGAGGCTGTGCAGCGAGTGATTAGAGGATGTGGGAGATGCCAATCTATTGATACTGCTCTGATAGTCCATGAACATGGTGAACTTCATGTTAAAGAAAACTGGAGGAGGTTAGCTGTGGATGTGATGCATTATAGGCAAAGGTTTGCATTTGACTATGATTGATTGTGGACAGGACGTGTTGCCATATGAAGAGAACTTAAATCAGAAAATGCAGTTGAGGTTGAAAGAATGAAATCTTCCTTGAAAGGGGGCCAGTTAATGAAGTCTTGATGGAAAACAGTATAGCATTTAGATTGAATGTATTAAAGCTAATGTTTGACAAATGGAATATTAAGCGGTTCTTTAGGGCTGCATATAGCCCAGGAGGCAATGGCATTATTAAACGGCACTATAGGACGATTAAAGCAATTGCAGAGAGGGGTTGGATTTTCTCTGCAGAAGCAGTGTTTTGGTACAATGTTTCACAGAGGGTAGGTCATGTAGAAGACTCAGTTCTCAGAACTCTGTGTTTAAGTAAGAGTGGAGGCACCTATGTGTAGTCCCAGAGGATATGACAGAGACATATGACGGTGAAGTAGGTTCCATTAATGTGGGGGAAGAGGTAAAGGTGAAGCCACCCAATGTTCGTTGTATATAGCAGTGGGGAAGAGGTAGGGAAACAGGAATTAGTTCGCAAAATAATGTCTCTATAGATGGTGTGCCTCGTCATATAGTGGATATCCGATGAGTAGTGAGTTTAGAAAGTGAAATGAGTGATGAGTGGAGGCACCCATGTGTAGTCTCAGAGGATATAACAGAGACATATGACGGTGAAGTAGGTTCCATTAATGTGGGGGAAGAGGTAAAGGTGAAGCCACCCAATGTTCGTTGTACGTAGCAGTGGGGAAGAGGTAGGGTAACAGGAATTAGTTCGCAAAATAATGTTTCTATAGATGGTGTGCCTCGACATATAGTGGATATCCGATGAGTAGTGAGTTTAGAAAGTGAAATGAGTGATGAAGATGAAGGTGAGGTGATGCCACGCAGATCCCAGAGGGTGCGGCACCCACCAGTATGGGCTATTGAATTTGATATAGAGGGTTAGTGTACGGTATATATATATATATATATATATATATATATATATATATATATATATATATATATATATATATATATATGTATACATATATAAATATATATATATATATATATATATATATATATATATATATATATATATATATATATATATATATATATATATATATATATATATATATATGCATACATATATATGTATATATATATATAATATATATATATATATATATATATATATATATATATATATATATATATATATATATATATATATATATGTATATATATATATATATATATATATATATATATATATATATATATATATATATATATATATATATATGAATCATTTTTTACCCCGACCGTGACTCGAACCTAGGACTTATGATTACTAAGTCAAGGCGCTACCACTACACCACAGAAGGTGTAAAAGGAATCCAACCTTATAGCTTATATCTGCTATACTTAGGAATGAACGCATTCTAACTGAATGCCACTATGTTCATATTACAGATTCCCCAACCTCACTCGTGGCTTCATGTTAGCATTTAATTCAATTCCCAATCTCATTCGTGCCATGAAATAACCAATAAGCACATTATATATGTGAAAACATGAATCATTTTTTACCCCGACCGGGACTCGAACCTAGGACTTATGATTACTAAGTCAAGGCGCTACCACTACACCACAGAAGGTGTAAAAGGAATCCAACCTTATAGATTATATCTGCTATACTTAGGAATGAACGCATTCTAACTGAATGCCACTATGTTCATATTACAGATTCCCCAACCTCACTCGTGGCTTCATTTTAGCATTTAATTCAATTCCCAATCTCATTCGGGCCATGAAATAACCAATAAGCACATTATATATGTGAAAACATGAATCATTTTTTACCCCGACCGGGACTCGAACCTAGGACTTATGATTACTAAGTCAAGGCGCTACCACTACACCACAGAAGGTGTAAAAGGAATCCAACCTTATAGCTTATATCTGCTATACATAGGAATGAACGCATTCTAACTGAATGCCACTATGTTCATATTACAGATTCCCCAACCTCACTCGTGGCTTCATTTTAGCATTTAATTCAATTCCCAATCTCATTCGGGCCATGAAATAACCAATAAGCACATTATATATGTGAAAACATGAATCATTTTTTACCCCGACCGGGACTCGAACCTAGGACTTATGATTACTAAGTCAAGGCGCTACCACTACACCACAGAAGGTGTAAAAGGAATCCAACCTTATAGATTATATCTGCTATTCTTAGGAATGAACGCATTCTAACTGAATGCCACTATGTTCATATTACAGATTCCCCAACCTCACCCGTGGCTTCATTTTAGCATTTAATTCAATTCCCAATCTCATTCGGGCCATGAAATAACCAATAAGCACATTATATATGTGAAAACATGAATCATTTTTTACCCCGACCGGGACTCGAACCTAGGACTTATGATTACTAAGTCAAGGCGCTACCACTACACCACAGAAGGTGTAAAAGGAATCCAACCTTATAGATTATATCTGCTATACATAGGAATGAACGCATTCTAACTGAATGCCACTATGTTCATATTACAGATTCCCCAACCTCACTCGTGGCTTCATTTTAGCATTTAATTCATGTTTTCACGTATATAATGTGCTTATTGGTTATTTCATGGCCCGAATGAGATTGGGAATTGAATTAAATGCTAAAATGAAGCCACGAGTGAGGTTGGGGAATCTGTAATATGAACATAGTGGCATTCAGTTAGAATGCGTTCATTCCTAAGTATAGCAGATATAAGCTATAAGGTTGGTTTCCTTTTACATCTTCTGTGGTGTAGTGGTAGCGCCTTGACTTAATAATCATAAGTCCTAGGTTCGAGTCCCGGTCGGGGTAAAAAAAATGATTCATGTTTTCAAATATATAATGTGCTTATTGGTTATTTCATGGCCCGAATGAGATTGGGAATTGAAGTAAATGCTAAAATGAAGCCACGAGTTAGGTTGGGGAATCTGTAATATGAACATAGTGGCATTCAGTTAGAATGCGTTTAATCCTAAGTATAGCAGATATAGCTATAAGGTTGGATTCTTTTTACACCTTCTGTGGTGTAGTGGTAGCGCCTTGACTTAGTAATCATAAGTCCTAGGTTCGAGTCCCGGTTGGGGTAAAAAATGATTCATGTTTTCACGTATATAATGTGCTTATTGGTTATTTCATGGCCCGAATGAGATTGGGAAATGAATTAAATGCTAACATGAAGCCACGAGTGAGGTTGGGGAATCTGTAATATGAACATAGTGGCATTCAGTTAGAATGCGTTCATTCCTAAGTATAGCAGATATAAGCTATAAGGTTGGTTTCCTTTTACATCTTCTGTGGTGTAGTGGTAGCGCCTTGACTTAATAATCATAAGTCCTAGGTTCGAGTCCCGGTCGGGGTAAAAAAAATGATTCATGTTTTCACATATATAATCTGCTTATTGGTTATTTCATGGCCCGAATGAGATTGGGAATTGAATTAAATGCTAAAATGAAGCCACGAGTTAGGTTGGGGAATCTGTAATATGAACATAGTGGCATTCAGTTAGAATGCGTTTAATCCTAAGTATAGCAGATATAGCTATAAGGTTGGATTCCTTTTACACCTTCTGTGGTGTAGTGGTAGCGCCTTGACTTAGTAATCATGAGTCCTAGGTTCGAGCCCCGGTCGGGGTAAAAAAAGAAATGATTCATGTTTTCACATATATAATGTGCTTATTGGATTTA
>JAXCGZ010019262.1:2500-35000 GCA_037179515.1 Halocaridina rubra
ATTTTGATTATGGGAGACTTTAATCATAAAGAGATAGACTGGATAAATCTTGACCCACACAGTGGTGAGGACTCATTCGGGGCAAGATTCCTAGATTGCGTACAAGGGAATTTCCTACACCAACATGTAATGGAACCAACAAGGGCCAGGGGTGGGGATGAGCCATCACTACTTGATCTAGTGTTCACAGATAATGTGTTGGATATTGAAAAAATTGAGTATAAACCACCAATTGGAAAGAGTGACCACTGTGTGTTGTTGATGGAGTATATCATTGAAGATATTCTTCCTGAGAGTAGAGGCACTGAGGACATGAGGAGGAACTATCCGAAAGGAGATTACATCAAAATGAATGAGCTTTTTGCAGTTATTGACTGGAGAACCTTATTTTACAATAAATCTGTGCAAGAAATGTATGACATCTTTTGTGAGAAATATGGGAAGATAGTAGATTGCTGCATACCTGTCACCAAAGTAGGTGTAATTCATGCCAGAGAGAAATGGTTCGATAATGGGTGTAAAAGAGCTAAGGAGTGGAGAGACAAATGCTGGAAAAGGTATAGGAGGAGAAAAAACATAAATGCCTGGCAAACCTACAAAAGAGCAAGAAATGACTACCTAAGTAAAAGGAGAGAGGCAGAGAGAGACTATGAGAGGGGCATCACCAGGAAGGCTAAAGAAAATCCTAAGCTTTTCCACAGCTTTATCAGAGGAAAACTGAAGGTAAAAGAACAGGTTTTAAGGCTAAAGAGAGCGGATGGAAGCATCACTGAGACGGATGAAGAGATCTGCAAAGAATTGAACAAGGAGTTTCAGTCAGTATTTACAGTAGAAAATACCCCACCCCCTCAGATTGCAGTGATAGAAGCTCAAGGACCGGTATTAGAGAACATCAACCCCACAGCCACAGAGGTATGCAAAGCGCTGATGGATTTAGATGTTCATAAAGCTACAGGTCCTGATGACATATCCCCTCATGTGCTTAAAAAATGCGCAAGCACAATATCAGTGGCGCTAAGTATTATATTTAAGGAGTCACTGGAGTCGGGGGAGATTCCAAGATGCTGGAAACAAGCAAATGTTATACCTATCTTCAAAAAGGGAAGGAGGGATACGGCTCTGAACTATAGACCAGTTTCCTTGACCAGCATAGTTTGCAAAGTTATGGAGAAACTACTAAGGAAACATATATCTCTTCATTTGGAATCCTTCAACTTTTTTTTCAGTGAGGCAACATGGCTTCAGAGAAGGTAGATCAACAGTAACAAACTTATTAGAATTTTATGATGAGGTAAGCCGAATCTTACAGGAAAGAGAGGGCTGGGCAGATTGCAAATTCCTAGACTTCCAGAAAGCGTTTGACACTGTTCCTCATGGGAGACTTATTAGGAAGCTGCAATCAATGGCTAGAATAGGTGGAAATGTTTTGGAATGGATAAAAACTTACTTAGAAGGAAGGGAACAGAGGGTTAGAGTAAGACACTCAGTGTCTGAATGGAGAAGAGTTAGTAGTGGAGTTCCACAGGGTTCAGTTTTAGGGCCACTTTTGATCCTTGTATATGTAAATGACCTAACAGAGTCTGTAAATTCATTCATGAATATGTTTGCAGATGATGCAAAGATTGTGAAGAAAGTAAAAAACGAGAACAATGGTAGAGAACTTCAGGAGGATCTAAATAATCTGCATGAGTGGTCAGAAAAGTGGCTAATGAAATTCAATACTTCAAAATGTAAGGTAATGAGAATGGGTACAAGAGCAAGAAGGCCCAAGCTTGACTACTCGGTGGCTGGAGTACAACTTCAAGAGACAGAAAATGAGAGAGATCTTGGAGTAAACATACTGGCAGATTTGTCTCCAGAAATACATATAAATGGCATAGAAAGGGCAGCATATGCATTCTTATCAAATGTAAGGGTAGCCTTCAGGCACATGGACAAGGAAATGTTCAGAAATATTTATGTAACCTATGTGAGGCCAAAACTCGAATATGCAGCCCCCTTTTGGAATCCGCACTTGAAAAAGCACATAGCTAAGCTTGAAAAAGTTCAAAGACATGCCACAAAACTGGTGCCAGAAATACGCAATCTCAGTTATGATGAGATGCTGTGGGAATTAGACTTACCATCACTCGAAGCTAGAAGAGTGAGGGGGGATATGGTGATAGTCTTTAAATTCCTTCATGGTTATGATAGAGTGGATAGGGATCGATATTTTGATATGGCTGGCTATAGAACTAGAGGTCATAGTTTGAAGCTTCGTAAGAAAACTTCCTTGCAGGATGTAAGGAAATACTTTTTCAGTGTAAGAGTAGTTGATAATTGGAATTGGCTAAGCGAGGAGGTAGTTAATGCTATCTCAATCCATAGTTTTAAGGACAGGTATGATAAGTATCACTAAGTATAAAATGGAACCGATCAGAAGACGGGAAGATACGAGCTTTGGGCTCTTTCCCGTAAACACAATTAGGTAATCACATACGCGCGCGCGCGCGCGCGCACACACACACTCACACACACACACACACACACACACACACATGCACTCATATCTCTCTCTCTCTCTCTCTCTCTCTCTCTCTCTCTCTCTCTCTCTCTCTCTCTCTCTCTCTCTCTCTATATATATATATATATATATATATATATATATATATATATATATATATATATATATATATATATATATATATATATATATATATATATAGATAGAGAGAGAGAGAGAGAGAGAGAGAGAGAGAGAGAGAGAGAGAGAGAGAGAGAGAGAGAGAGAGAGAGAGAGAGAGAGAGAGAGAGAGAGAGAGAGAGAGAGAGAGAGAGAGAGAGAGAGAGATTTCATATTAAAGTACCAAGTGTGAATATGAAGCAAATATCAGTAAATATAAAAAAGCGCTTGTCTTTAATATTGTTCTTCATAACTTTTTTCGACTATGACTGAGGTTCGTATATATCTGTCCTAGGTTCGATTTTGGCTCGGGTTAAATTTACTTTTCGCTGTCTCATGTCTTTTGTGATTAAACTGGGCAATAACTGGAAGGGGTGGGGGCTCGACGATTCCAGTAGGTCAACCTGATTATTTAGCTACCGCCTTTTAATCACTGAGCTCACGTGATTAGAGAGGGGGCTTGACCCAAGGCTATTTGGTGACCATAAAGTAGGGCTCCAGTACTATCACTGTCCCTTGCCTATGCCTTTCATGAGAGGCCTTTAACATTAACAGTAGAAGATTGACACTTCTACTTCTCAGTGTTTTAGAATTCAAGTCAAGTTATGTTTTTATATTCAAAATTTTGGACCATCATTATCCTAGCTGGCTATTTGATTTAAAAACAGTCAGGGATATAAGGGGAACCAACACAAGGCAGAGCAGTGAGCTCTTTATTCACAGAACAAACACAGAAGCAGGTTCAAAGATGATCACTATTAAAGGGCAAACACTCTGGAACAATATTCCAGAGCATCTTAAAAATGCATCCTCCTTCACAGGCTTTCAAAGGCAAACTATATAGTTTTCTTTTGGACAAATAGTTGCTTCTCACACATAAAGTAAATGATTTAATACAATTTCCCTTAACACTAATCTCTCTATATGTAAAATGATATCGACTTCTCTGTTCTCTACGTTAAGAACTAATTATTCTCACTGTAAGGAAAACAAATATGATAATGATGCCGATAATAACGATACTGTATCTAGTGTTATTATTACTACTTTATTATTAACATTATTGTTAACATTCTTATTACAGCATTGTTATTTTCTATGAAAGCTATATTTAATTTAACTGTATGTATTACCCTCTTACTTATTAGTTCAATTGCATGTCTACTTATAAGTTACTTTTACTTTTAGAAGAATAACCATTGTACAAAGCGGAAATAACTGGTTGTTTGTTTGTTTGTGGTTGTTTGTATGTTTGTGCATAATATGTATAGTAATTAAGAAAATAATTAAAAAAACTAAGAAAAGAGAGAGGAATTCAAGTAATTATATTATTAACCTACACTTTCTATGATGTTTATAACCATTATTGTGGTATTTGATATGTGATGTATAGAGGTCATTGTGAAAAAGTCCGAGAGAATCAAAAAATGAATTGGAAAATGTAAAAGGTCATGACGACGAGGATCCTGTAGAAATTACAGATCTATAAACTAAATGAACCGTGAAAAAGAGATTTGTACGTTACTACTATTGCTACTATTATTATTACTACTACTACTACTACTACTACTACTACTAACAATAATAATAATAATAATAATAATAATAATAATAATAATAATAATAATAATAATAATAATAATAATAATAATAATATAATAATAATAATAATAATAATAATAATAATAATAATAATAATAATAATAATAATAATAATAATAATAATAATAATAATAATAATAATAATAATAATAGCAATGTCGCATGACTGAAGTCGTGCTGAAGCCAAAATCTGAAACTGTAGCAAGTTGTGAAGAGAAACGTGAGAGGCTAGAGGTCAAGGGTGAAATAGAATACTCTCCCAGTTGTGTATCTGGGTACAGTAAACGGATCCAGGGGGCTTAGCTCCTGGCTGGATCCATAGGGCTTAGCACCTGGCTGAACCCAGGTGTTTTAGCACCAGGGCTTAGTCACACGGCATCAAGTGCCTCAAGAGTGTGGGAAAGACCCAGAAGGTGGCCTTGCCCAAAACCACAAGTAACCCTATATGTCCTGGAGGGATACCCAATAGCCACGCACTGACCTGGAACTCTTCCGTTCTATAGGCCAACTGAAATAGCCCATCCCCCAAGAGGAGGGACCTCTCTTTGAACCTGAAGGCAATTGGCAGAAGTAGATTTAGCAACACGCCCTGCCCTTTGGGGTATTTCAAGCATCCCCATGGCAGCCAGAAAGCAGTCAGAGAGCAACAGTCAGTCAGAATAGTACCAGGGGCATGAATAGATCTTAGATTGTGATAGTCATAGGGTGGGGGGGGGCATTGAGGCGTCGAAGATGTTGTACTCCAGAATAAACTAAGATAAAGGAACCACTGCTTGTCCATTCTTACCTTGCACCCTTCTGGTACTAATATTAACGTAGTGAGAAGAATTCATCACGACAACTGGTGACACGCGGTGGAATGGTAACCAACTTCACGACAACTGGTGGGCAGCGGTGGAATAACTCTACGTTAAACTGGTGGCAGCGCAGTACGGATCAGACGCCTGGAAAACATACGAAAAGACTCTCATATCAGAAGAATCCAGTGCGAAGAAAAGAAAATAAGAATGGCAAACGCAGAAATCCAACATCTCCCAATTCAAGAAATGAGTGACGAGGCAAAACACCGGAGAATTCTCGAACTGGAGGAGCACGTGCGGCGCCTACAAACTCCTACCGACGCCGCTCCGTCGAGAAGGAACTTGGTCAACGCCGACAGAGAAACCGACGCCTCAAACATTAACGAACAGCCTGCCGCTCCAAGCCCCGTGGTGACACAGGGAACGCAGCAGGACCAGCCCCCACCCCGTGCCCTGGTTGTAAAGGCGCCTCGAGTAAAAAATTCACCTTTATACCTCGACGGCGCAAATGAAAAAGACCTCGAATGTCCGTCCATAATTCCTGCGGCCGACTCCCTGAAATACTTGGGTCTGCGGATGAGAAGTGACGAGTGGTCAAACAGAGAATATTATAAAACTTTTAAGGAACTATTCCTAAGATATTTCTTAGTAAGCCGAAGTGTGACCGGGGCATTGAGTGAAAATGCCCATTACAAGAAATATAAGTTGCCGGATCCGACCAAGAAGATGGCGATTCGTCGATTTTACTCGAGAGATGGAGAATTGGTTGGGAACCTCCTGCGCCCAGAAGGAGAACCCCCTCCTTCCTTGCCTTCTGCCGTGAAGTTCTTCAGGACCACCTCCTTAAAATAGCTAAGTACTTGTGATCTGTATCCAGTGAGTAATGGGACAATTAGTAAAAGAAATTGAGGTCGATGGACGCCGCCATTTTATCTTGTAGTCATGCTTTGACTCAGCCAACCCGCCTATGAGGGGTGTGGCTCCAAGTAAATTAATAAAAGTAGAATTTCTGTACCCATTACTAACATGGATAATTTGTACTAATAGCTATAAGAAGTAATGAAGTCTCATTTTTTTATTATATGAATAATATAAAGTAATTGCATTTAAAGGGTGTTCCATTTATTTGTATTAATGCCTAGATTGAATTTTAAGAACGCGAATGTATTAATTTTAATTGAAAATTTAATGTACGTGCAATCACTATTGCAGTATATTAATTTCTTAAGCGTAAAACTTATAGTGAGAAATATACTTGAATCTGCTTTTAAGGTTTTTCATAGAACACGTGTGATTTCCGAGAAAGGAATGCGGAAGTGACCAATCGATCTCCCAACCTCGTTATTATAAATATATAGTAACTGTACTGATCTTTGATATTTAAAGTACGTGTAAAGGCATTTTTATATTAAGCTCTTAAAGTGTAATATTTTGGAGTGACAAAAGAAAGACATAAATGACAGATCGTTCTTTTAATGTTATTATGATGAAGAGATTAATATTACGATACGTGTGTGGCATGGTTCTTTGAAGAATAAGAATTTTCGTGATATTAGTTAGAGATGAGGTTTTTTTATTTTATGTAATGCAGGTGAAAGTAAGAGTAAATTCGATAAATTTGTGCTGTCCTGGAATAGGGAAGGTTTTTCAGTGTCACCCAAACGTAGCTTCAAGAGAGTAGAATGTTTGTTTGTTTGTTGTTAGAATGGGACCTAGGACTGGTGAGGCAGTCTTGTGACCACGCGGCCCAACCGAGATTTCACCTTTACTCTCCTTCATAGGTTTCGGGGTAAGGGATGGAGAATTTTCCATAGACAGAAAGGGAATGCAAGTTTGAATGTGATATAGCGAATGTGATAGCGAATGAGTATGCCTGACCGGGGGTATAATGGGGGGGTTTCTCTAGGGGGTGAAATCGCAGAAAGCACCGTTAGGAAGCATGATTGGGGGAGTCTGCGAGGGTAGTTCCCCTGCTCCGCCGGATCCTTCTGCATGCCATATCAGAGTATATTTATGGGAGGTGATGCGCTGTGGCAATATCTATTGAGAGATATTTTTGAGAAAATGATTCTCCACCTGCCCAGATATGGTTGAGATGCCAAGTTTGTTTTATTTTTGTTTCGTCCCCTACTCCGCCAATGAGATTATTATTCGATTTCCGAGAGTTCCAAGATAGATATTACGTGATAAAGGACGTGAATCTATGAATGATTCTTTATTTTCTTTGCTAGCTGCAGCATATACATTATTTGTCTGAAGAGATATGTTAGATTGATAAAATAAAACTTTGCTAGTTTTAGCCATGATAATGTTTATCAAAATTATTTCAGCTTGGTCATAAAGAAAGAGTGTGAGCTGACACGAAAGGACAAGAATGTCACCCAGCCGTTTCCCGTATTTGAGATAGTAGAAGAATATATATATATATATATATATATATATATATATATATATATATATATATATATATATATATATATATATATATATATATATATATATATATATATATATATATATATATATATATATATATGTATATATATATATATATATATATATATATATATATATATATATATATATATATATATATATATATATATATATATATATATATATATATATATATATATATATATATATATATATATATATATATATATATATATATATATATATATATATATATATATATATATATATATATATATATATATATATATATATATATATATATATATATATATATATATATATATATATATATATATATATATATATATATATATATATATATATATATATATATATATATATATATATATATATATATATATATATATATATATATATATATATATATATATATATATATATATATATATATATATATATATATATATATATATATATATATATATATATATATATATATATATATATATATATATATATATATATATATATCTTCTTCCTCTATTTGCGTTCCCATTTTCATATGGGGTCGCATCTCTTCACTAGTCGTCTCCACTGGTTCCGGTCCATCACTTGCTCCTCCTCCAGCTGTCTCTCTCTGAGATCCTCCTTCAGTCGGTCCTTCCACCGTAGTTTAGGTCTTCCTCGTCTACGTCTGCCCTCCACGTCCATCTCCATCTCTCTCACACCCACGTAGTCTTCTTCTCTTCTCTTCACATGACCGAACCACTGTAATCTCCTCTCCTGCGCTTTCGCCGACGCCTCCACCACCTTCACTGTACCTCTGATCCGGTCATTTCGTATCCTGTCCTCCCTCGTCACCCCACACATCCACCTCAGCATTCTCATTTCTGCAACATCTATCTTCCTTTCTTGAACCTTTTTCACCGGCCACGTCTCCGCACCGTACAGCAACGCTGGTCTCACAACTGACTTGTACACTATTCCTTTCACTCTAGCACTGATTTTCTTGTCACATAGCACCCCTGATGTTCTCTTCCAGCTGTTCCATGCTACCTGGATCCTATGATCAATCTCTCTCTCTAGGTCTCCATCCTTCGTTACGTAGAAGCCGAGGTATTTGAAGGCGTCCGCCTTTGGGAGCTTGTGGTCTTGCATGAACAGGTCGCCTCCTTGTGTCACATTGCACTCCAGGTACTCCGTTCTTTGTGCTGGTGGTGTTAGTGGTAGTGGTGTTGGTGGTGGTGTCGTTGTTGGTGCTGTTTGTGGCTGTGCTGGGGATTTGTCCTTGTCTGACACAAGCAAACTCATTTTTAATTTAAGAAATGAGTTGGCCGCTGTCAGGCAGGAGGTCAGATCCTTAGCTGAGGAGAACAGGGATCTGAGAGGTAAGGTAGAGGTGTTAACCAGGAAGGGACAATTGAATAGAGAAGACGACTGGAAAGTTGTGAATAAGGGTTCAACGAAGATGGTTCTTAAGAAAAACGATACTTTTAGACTACAAGTTGCTAATTCATTTAGTTCACTTAGAGATGAAGGTGACAGTGGCGGCAGTAGTTCTCCAGGACCCATATAGTCAGATAGGTGTACTAGCAATCGTAGAAATGGAAGTGGGAAAAGCTCTCAGGTCAAGAGCCTAGGTAAGTCTCCCAAGGTCGGAGTAACCCATCCTCCAGATAAGTCTCGTTCTTTGGTAATTGTAGGGGACTCACTATGCAGATATGTATACAAGAAACTCAGGCATAGAGTTAGAGGAAAATATTTTTTCCCTGGAGCAGGTATGAAGAAGGTGGGTGAGTCAATAAATAGCTGGATTGAGAAAAAAGATGTTGTTTGTTTGATAGCTGGGGGAAATGACGTGCAGGATGGTAGAAGTGAAGAGCTGATTAGGTTGTATAGACAAGCCCTGGATAAGATCAGGAAAAAGGGTGCAGTTCCTGTGATGTGTGGTATTCTCCCTAGGCTTAGCCAAAGTTCAGAGTGGTGGTCTCGAGCTATAGGAGTAAATGCTAGGATGAAATTCTTCTGTCGGGAGAATAATATAGGTTTTATAGACGGGTGGGATCACTTCACTAGTCGTAAGTATATGTATGCAAGAGATGGAGTGCATCTTTCTAATTCAGGTGTCTCGGTATTGGCTGGTATGATAGAGAGGTAGGGGGGTTTTGTTAGACACAAATAATGAAATGAATAATACTTGTGCAGAGAAATTAGTCAGTAAGGGTTCAGTAAATAGTGGGTCAAATAACTGGGAGTCTAAGGATAAGAACCATTTGTTACATAGAACAAATATTAACAAAAAGAATAGCCACAAGAAGGGTAAAGCTAGAGAAAGTTTAAAAGTATATTATACAAATAGCCGTAGCTTAGGTAACAAGATAGATGAACTGAGAGCCATAGTATGTAGTGAGAGACCGGATATAATATGCATTAGTGAAAGTTGGATTAATTTAGAAAGCAAACACCTTAAAGCTGAGTACATAATTACAGGATATAAACTTTATAATGCTGATCGTAGTGCAGATAGAAGAGGGGGAGGGGTAATTATGTATATTAAAGATAGCCTCAGAAGCTGCATTAAGTCTGGAATTAAGACAAATCTAAATTCAGAAACCTTATGGGTTGAAATTAAAAATAATATAGAAAGTCTAGTTGTAGGAGTAGTCTACAGACCACCTGATCTAGACAATATAAAGTCGCAAGTTGTACACGATGAAATTTCGAAAGTGACCAGGTCAAATAGAGTTTGCATTGTAGGCGATTTTAATTTTAGACATATTAACTGGGAAACCATAACAGGTGATAGTAGCTCTAAGGAGTTTTTGGAAGTAGTAGAAGACAATTTCCTTTCTCAGCATGTACTTGAAGCAACACGGAGGGTGAATACACTAGATTTAGTTCTTAGTAATAGAGAGAATATGGTTACAAATTTAGAAGTTGGTGAAAAATTGGGCAACAGTGACCATGATTCCATTAGATTTAACATAATTTTCAAGGAAACTATAAAGGAAAATACGAATATTGTTCCAAACTTTAGAGCAGGAGATTTTGAGGGCTTAAAAACTAAATTATCTAATGAGGTATGGGAAGGGATTTCTGGGGTACAGATGTGGGTAGTTAATCCAGCAGGTCAGGTCCAAGGTAGCGGATTACCCTGAAATTTGAGTACCACATGCCAAGGATTATCACAAGATAAGATCAATACATTAAATTCTCTCACAGGAAAGAACAGCAGTCCGTCAGTTAATATAAATTTGGATGAGGAATATAACAATTTTGTCATGACTCTTAAGAATAGTCAGAGAGACTATATTCCCAAGAAACATTGCAGATCAAGAAAAAATGACAATAAATGGATGAACAATAGAATAAAGAATCTTATAGGTATTAAAAGAGGAATATACAGGAAACTAAAAAGAGGTGAAGAGCATGTGAGGCAGCAATATATACAGTTAAACCGGGAAGTTAAAAAGATAGTTAGAGAGTCGAAAAGAAAATACGAAGTTAGAATAGCAGGAGAAGCTAAAGAAAATCCTAAAGGGTTTTATCAACATTATCAAACAAAATTTAAGGAAAAAGTCGGACCAATCGAAGTAGACAATGGCCATATCACAGATGACGATAAAGTGATGTGTACATGTTTAAATGAATATTTCTTATCTGTATTTACCAATGAAAACTTGGAAAATATTCCGGAAGTAGAATCCATTTACAGAGACAGTCCCGATAATATACTTAGTTCAATAAATATTACGAGAGAGGAGGTAATAAAAGAAATAGATAAATTAAAGGCTCATAAATCTCCGGGACCTGATGGAATATATGCTAGAATATTAAAGGAATGCAAGGAAGAGCTTAGTTGTCCACTAACTGCATTATTTAATAATTCAATAAAATTAGGATCGGTACCCATGGAGTGGAAATTGGCAGATGTGGTACCAATATTTAAAAAAGGAGAACGAGTTAAAAAGAATAATTATAGGCCGGTAAGTTTAACGTCAACAGTGGGTAAGATTCTAGAATCCATAATTGCAAATAAAATAAGGGCACATCTAAAATTACACAGACTGATAAAACTTTCACAACACGGGTTTCTTAAGGTTTTTTCGTGTCTTACAAACTTACTGTCTTTTTATTCAGAAGTTTGCGAGGCAGTAGATTGTGGCAAAGAATATGATGCAATATATCTAGATTTTAGCAAAGCTCTTGATAGAGTTCCTCACAAAAGATTAGTTAAAAAGCTGGAAGCTCATGGTATAGGAGGAGCTGTTCTCAGATGGATCAAACAATGGTTAAAAGACAGAAAACAGAGGGTTTGCATAAATGGAGAGAAATCAGAGTGGGGCTCGGTTACTAGCGGGGTACCACAAGGCTCGGTACTGGGTCCCCTATTATTCATCGTATATCTAAATTATCTGGATTCGGATATCAGTAGTAACCTAAGTAAATTTGCAGACGACACTAAAATAGGTAGAACTATAAATGGAAAAGAAGACATTCATGCTTTACAGGAAGATCTAAATAGATTATCTGAATGGTCGGACAAATGGCAAATGGAATTTAATGTTGAAAAATGTAAAGTAGTTAAAATGGGTACTATAAAAGACAATACTAGTTATAAGCTAAATAACCATGAAATCATGAGTTCTCAGTGTGAAAGGGATCTGGGAGTTCTTGTGAGTAGTAGTCTTAAGCCAAGAGAGCAATGCACAGCAGTCAAAAATAAAGCAAACAGAATTTTAGGATTTATCTCAAGAAGCGTTAGCAATAGGACGGAAAAAGTTATTTTGCAGCTCTATCTTGCATTAGTTAGGCCCCATTTAGATTATGCTGTGCAATTCTGGTCACCCTATTATAGAATGGAAATTGAATCCTTGGAGAGAGTGCAGCGAAGAATGACCAAGATGATACACAATATCAGAAATCTACCATATGAGGACAGATTAAAAAAAACTTAATCTACATTCTCTAGAGAGGCGAAGAGTTAGGGGGGGATATGATTGAAGTGTATAAATGGTTTAAAGGGATTAACAAGGGAGATATTAATAAAGTTTTAAAAATTCATGATGAAACCAGAACTCGTAATAATGGATTTAAGCTTGATAAATTTAGGTTCAGAAGGGAAATTGGTAAAAATTGGTTTGGTAATAGAGTAGCTGATGCATGGAACAAGCTTCCTAGTAGGATAGTAAATGCCAATACCGTAGACACCTTCAAATGTAGATTAGATAGACATATGACAGAGGTAGGGTGGGTATGAATAGGTTAGTGCTTATTAGAAAAATCATAAAAAGAAAAATAGAATAAATAAGTAGAGTAGAATAGAATAGGTTAGACATGCTGAAAATACAATTCAAAAATGGAGCTGCCTCGTGTGTGCCAGTAGGCATGTTGCAGTGTCCTCTATTCGTATGTTCTTATGTTCTTATATATTCTCTGTTTTAATTGTTCATGTACAACGCCTTACGAGATTATGAAACTTAAGCAAAATGCATTCTTTATTGTTGCAAATGAAATATACTTTTGTTTTTATTATTGCATACACAGACAGACTTTTTATATTTTTTCAGATTCCCGTTTTTTATATATAATTCTTTTTGTATGGAAGAAATCTTTAAAATCTTAATCCCTTGGATATAATATAATTAAAGAGTTTTGGAAAAGAGTATCTAGAGATAATTATGGTTAATCCCTATCATTGTCATGAATTTAAGATTACTATTAAGAAGAACATAAGAATAGAGGACACTGCAACATGCCTACTGGCACACACGAGGCAGCTCCATTTTTGAATTGTATTTTCAGCATGTCTAACCTATTCTATTCTACTCTACTTATTTATTCTTTTTTTCTTTTTATGATTTTTCTAATAAGCACTAACCTAATCATACCCACCCTACCTCTGTCATATGTCTATCTAATCTACATTTGAAGGTGTCTAAGGTATTGGCATTTACTATCCTAGTAGGAAGCTTGTTCCATGCATCAGCTACTCTATTACCAAACCAATTTTTACCAATTTCCCTTCTGAACCTAAATTTATCAAGCTTAAATCCATTATTACGAGTTCTGGTTTCATCATGAATTTTTAAAACTTTATTAATATCTCCCTTGTTAATCCCTTTAAACCATTTATACACTTCAGTCATATCCCCCCTAACTCTTCGCCTCTCTAGAGAATGTAGATTAAGTTTTTTTAATCTGTCCTCATATGGTAGATTTCTGATATTGTGTATCATCTTGGTCATTCTTCGCTGTACTCTCTCCAAGGATTCAATTTCCATTCTATAATAGGGTGACCAGAATTGCACAGCATAATCTAAATGGGGCCTAACTAATGCAAGATAGATCTGCAAAATAACTTTTTCCGTCCTATTGCTAACGCTTCTTGAGATAAATCCTAAAATTCTGTTTGCTTTATTTCTGACTGCTGTGCATTGCTCTCTTGGCTTAAGACTACTACTCACAAGAACTCCCAGATCCCTTTCACACTGAGAACTCATGATTTCATGGTTATTTAGCTTAAAACTAGAATTGTCTTTTATAGTACCCATTTTAACTACTTTACATTTTTCAACATTAAATTCCATTTGCCATATGTCCGACCATTCAGATAATCTATTTAGATCTTCCTGTAAAGCATGAATGTCTTCTTTTCCATTTATAGTTCTACCTATTTTAGTGTCATCTGCGAATTTACTTAGGTTACTACTGATATCCGAATCCAGATCATTTAGATATACGATGAATAATAGGGGACCCAGTACCGAGCCTTGTGGTACCCCGCTAGTAACCGAGCCCCACTCTGATTTCTCTCCATTTATGCAAACCCTCTGTTTTCTGTCTTTTAACCATTGTTTGATCCATCTGAGAACAGCTCCTCCTATACCATGAGCTTCCAGCTTTTTAACTAATCTTTTGTGAGGAACTCTATCAAAAGGTTTGCTAAAATCTAGATATATTGTATCATATTCTTTGCCACAATCTACTGCCTCGTAAACTTCTGAATAAAAAGACAGTAAGTTTGTAAGGCACGAAAAACCCTTAAGAAACCCGTGTTGTGAAAGTTTTATCACTCTGTGTAATTTTAGATGTGCCCTTATTTTATTTGCAATTATGGATTCTAGAATCTTACCCACTGTTGACGTTAAACTTACCGGCCTATAATTATTCTTTTTAACTCGTTCTCCTTTTTTAAATATTGGTACCACATCTGCCAATTTCCACTCCATGGGTACCGATCCTAATTTTATTGAATTATTAAATAATGCAGTTAGTGGACAACTAAGCTCTTCCTTGCATTCCTTTAATATTCTAGCATATATTCCATCAGGTCCCGGAGATTTATGAGCCTTTAATTTATCTATTTCTTTTATTACCTCCTCTCTCGTAATATTTATTGAACTAAGTATATTATCGGGACTGTCTCTGTAAATGGATTCTACTTCCGGAATATTTTCCAAGTTTTCATTGGTAAATACAGATAAGAAATAATCATTTAAACATGTACACATCACTTTATCGTCATCTGTGATATGGCCATTGGCTACTTCAATTGGTCCGACTTTTTCCTTAAATTTTGTTTGATAATGTTGATAAAACCCTTTAGGATTTTCTTTAGCTTCTCCTGCTATTCTAACTTCGTATTTTCTTTTCGACTCTCTCTATCTTTTTAACTTCCCGGTTTAACTGTATATATTGCTGCCTCACATGCTCTTCACCTCTTTTTAGTTTCCTGTATATTCCTCTTTTAATACCTATAAGATTCTTTATTCTATTGTTCATCCATTTATTGTCATTTTTTCTTGATCTGCAATGTTTCTTGGGAAAATAGTCTCTCTGACTATTCTTAAGAGTCATGACAAAATTGTTATATTCCTCATCCAAATTTATATTAACTGACGGACTGCTGTTCTTTCCTGTGAGAGAATTTAATGTATTGATCTTATCTTGTGATAATCCTTGGCATGTGGTACTCAAATTTCGGGGTAATCCGCTACCTGCGACCTGACCTGCTGGATTAACTACCCACATCTGTACCCCAGAAATCCCTTCCCATACCTTATTAGATAATTTAGTTTTTAAGCCCTCAAAATCTCCTGCTCTAAAGTTTGGAACAATATTCTTATTTTCCTTTATAGTTTCCTTGAAAATTATGTTAAATCTAATGGAATCATGGTCACTGTTGCCCAATTTTTCACCAACTTCTAAATTTGTAACCATATTCTCTCTATTACTAAGAACTAAATCTAGTGTATTCACCCCCTGTGTTGCTTCAAGTACATGCTGAGAAAGGAAATTGTCTTCTACTACTTCCAAAAACTCCTTAGAGCTACTATCACCTGTTATGGTTTCCCAGTTAATATGTCTAAAATTAAAATCGCCTACAATGCAAACTCTCTTTGACCTAGTCACTTTAGAAATTTCATCGTATATAACTTGCGACTTTATATTGTCTAGATCAGGTGGTCTGTAGACTACTCCTACAACTAGACTTTTTATATTATTTTTAATTTCAACCCATAAGGTTTCTGAATTTAGATTTGTCTTAATTCCAGACTTAATGCAGCTTCTGAGGCTATCTTTAATATACATAATTACCCCTCCCCCTCTTCTATCTGCACTACGATCAGCATTATAAAGTTTATATCCTGTAATTATGTACTCAGCTTTAAGGTGTTTGCTTTCTAAATTAATCTAGCTTTCACTAATGCATATTATATCCGGTCTCTCACTACATACTATGGCTCTCAGTTCTTCTATCTTGTTACCTAAACTACGGCTATTTGTATAATATACTTTTAAACTTTCTCTAGCTTTACCCTTCTTGTGGCTATTCTTTTTGTTAATATTTGTTCTATGTAACAAATGGTTCTTATCCTTAGACTCCCAGTTATTTGACCCACTATTTACTGAACCCTTACTGACTAATTTCTCTGCACAAGTATTATTCATTTCATTATTTGTGTCTAACAAAACCCCCCTACCTCTCTGTCTATCATACCAGCCAATACCGAGACACCTGAATTAGAAAGATGCACTCCATCCCTTGCATACATATGCTTACGACTAGTGAAGTGATCCCACCCGTCTATAAAACCTATATTATTCTCCCGACAGAAGACTTTCATCCTAGCATTTACTCCTATAGCTCGAGACCACCACTCTAAACTTTGGCTAAGCCTAGGGAGAATACCACACATCACAGGAACTGCACCCCTTTTCCTGATCTTATCCAGGGCTTGTCTATACAACCTAATCAGCTCTTCACTTCTACCATCCTGCACGTCATTTCCCCCAGCTATCAAACAAACAACATCTTTTTTCTCAATCCAGCTATTTATTGACTCACCCACCTTCTTCATACCTGCTCCAGGGAAAAAATATTTTCCTCTAACTCTATGCCTGAGTTTCCTGTCTACATATCTGCATAGTGAATCCCCTACAATTACCAAAGAACGAGACTTATCTGGAGGATGGGTTACTCCGACCTTGGGAGACTTACCTAGGCTCTTGACCTGAGAGCTTTTCCCACTTCCATTTCTACGATCGCTAGTACACCTATCTGACTCTATGGGTCCTGAAGAATTACTGCCGCCACTGTCACCTTCATCTCTAAGTGAACTAAATGAATTAACAACTTGTAGTCTAAAAGTATAATTTTTCTTAAGAACCATCTTCGTTGAACCCTTATTCACAACTTTCCAGTCGTCTTCTCTATTCAATTGTCCATTCCTGGTTAACATCTCTACCTTACCTCTCAGATCCCTGTTCTCCTAAGCTAAGGATCTGACCTCCTGCCTGACAGCGGCCAACTCATTTCTTAAATTAAAAATGAGTTTGCTTGCGTCAGACGAGGACAAATCCCCAGCACAGCCACAAACAGCACCAACAACGACACCACCACCAACACAACTACCACTAACACCACCAGCACAAAGAACACCACCACTCTCCATTGTACTAAGTATGGTCAAGACTAGAGCTACTGGAAGCACGTCCTCACTGGATGAACCCAAGAACTAAACTGATCTAATTAAGATAATTGAGATTCTCCGAGATTATATGTTGAGTTTTAAATTTAAAATTAATGATACTTAAGTCCTATTAAGACGTGTGTTAAGAAAAAGATATTTGTACTTTTGTTGATAGTAGTAGAGATATTGTCACATATGATTTTAATCTTTGGCTTAGTTTTCTCAGAGAATGTTGCCTTATAGAGAGTGTGTGCTTCGACTCAACCCTCTGATCTATAGCAAGAAAAGGATTGTCATTATAGACAAGGATGTGTATGCTATTACAGTAAAGTCCTTTGCTATTAAACAGAAAGGAATGGATTTATGCTTCGATGTTTCTGCAGTTAACATAACATAAAAACATAAGAATAGAGGACACTGCAACATGCCTACTGGCACACACGAGGCAGCTCCATTTTTGTATTGTATTTTCAGCATGTCTAACCTATTCTATTCTACTCTACTTATTTATTCTGTTTTTCTTTTTATGATTTTTCTAATAAGCACTAACCTAATCATACCCACCCTACCTCTGTCATATGTCTATCTAATCTGCATTTGAAGGTGTCTAAGGTATTGGCATTTACTATCCTAGTAGGAAGCTTGTTCCTTGCATCAGCTACTCTATTACCAAACCAATTTTTACCAATTTCCCTTTTGAACCTAAATTTATCAAGCTTAAATCCATTATTACGAGTTCTGGTTTCATCATGAATTTTTAAAACTTTATTAATATCTCCCTTGTTAATCCCTTTAAACCATTTATACACTTCAGTCATATCCCCCCTAACTCTTCGCCTCTCTAGAGAATGTAGATTAAGTTTTTTAATCTGTCCTCATATGGTAGATTTCTGATATTGTGTATCATCTTGGTCATTCTTCGCTGCACTCTCTCCAAGGATTCAATTTCCATTCTATAATAGGGTGACCAGAATTGCACAGCATAATTTAAATGGGGCCTAACTAATGCTTCTTGAGATAAATCCTAAAATTCTGTTTGCTTTATTTTTGACTGCTGTGCATTGCTCTCTTGGCTTAAGACTACTACTCGCAAGAACTCTCAAATCCCTTTCACACTGAGAACTCATGATTTCATGGTTATTTAGCTTATAACTAGTATTGTCTTTTATAGTACCCATTTTAACTACTTTACATTTTTCAACATTAAATTCCATTTGCCATTTGTCCGACCATTCAGATAATCTATTTAGATCTTCCTGTAAAGCATGAATGTCTTCTTTTCCATTTATAGTTCTACCTATTTTAGTGTCGTCTGCGAATTTACTTAGGTTACTACTGATATCCGAATCCAGATCATTTAGATATACGATGAATAATAGGGGACCCAGTACTGAGCCTTGTGGTACCCCGCTAGTAACCGAGCCCCACTCTGATTTCTCTCCATTTATGCAAACCCTCTGTTTTCTGTCTTTTAACCATTGTTTGATCCATCTGAGAACAGCTCCTCCTATACCATGAGCTTCCAGCTTTTTAACTAACTTTTGTGAGGAACTCTATCAAAAGCTTTGCTAAAATCTAGATATATTGTATCATATTCTTTGCCACAATCTACTGCCTCGTAAACTTCTGAATAAAAAGACAGTAATTTTGTAAGGCACGAAAAACCCTTAAGAAACCCGTGTTGTGAAAGTTTTATCAGTCTGTGTAATTTTAGATGTGCCCTTATTTTAGTTGCAATTATGGATTCTAGAATCTTACCCACTGTTGACGTTAAACTTACCGGCCTATAATTATTCTTTTTAACTCGTTCTCCTTTTTTAAATATTGGTACCACATCTGCCAATTTCCACTCCATGGGTACCGATCCTAATTTTATTGAATTGTTAAATAATGCAATTAGTGGACAACTAAGCTCTTCCTTGCATTCCTTTAATATTCTAGCATATATTCCATCAGGTCCTGGAGATTTATGAGCCTTTAATTTATCTATTTCTTTTATTACCTCCTCTCTCGTAATATTTATTGAACTAAGTATATTATCGGGACTGTCTCTGTAAATGGATTCTACTTCCGGAATATTTTCCAAGTTTTCATTGGTAAATACAGATAAGAAATCATTTAAACATGTACACATCACTTTATCGTCATCTGTGATATGGCCATTGGCTACTTCAATTGGTCCGACTTTTTCCTTAAATTTTGTTTGATAATGTTGATAAAACCCTTTAGGATTTTCTTTAGCTTCTCCTGCTATTCTAACTTCGTATTTTCTTTTCGACTCTCTAACTATCTTTTTAACTTCCCTGTTTAACTGTATATATTGCTGCCTCACCTGCTCTTCACCTCTTTTTAGTTTCCTGTATATTCCTCTTTTAATAACTATAAGATTCTTTATTCTATTGTTCATCCATTTAGGGTCATTTTTGCTTGATCTGCAATGTTTTATTATTGCATACACAGACAGACTTAGTTGTACACTAAATTATTTGTTTTTTGTTTTTTTTTTCTTTCTAGATGTTAGAAAATGATTGCAGTTGCGCTCTGTCCCTTTGTACAGTAGGGCAGGAAGTTAAGTCATAAAGAAGTGCCCTACAAGCGAAAATTATGCTTTTTTTTTTAAGAAAAAATCTCTCTCTCTCTCTCTACTCTGAGACAGACAGATGCTTCTTCCGATGCTACGAGAATGTTGCCGTCATTGATTCTTTTTTTTTTCAGCGAAGCTAGGCGATACTTGTGCCTACATTTCATTGCAGTTGATAAATTGTTGCATGCTGTTATTGCATAAATACTGATAAGACATCGGTAGTACCGATATTTGCATAAATATTTTTGCCACATGTCGCAACTGTTTAGAGAATAGATAAAAACTCCCATTGACAAATTGGGGAGCCCGAAAGTTGCCGTTGATGCTCTAGATATATACATATATTATGACAGCAGGAATTTGAATAGTAAAAGAGACTGTGTTAGAATGAGCATTACTATGAAATATAAGTATAGAACTCCGTTCTTACATCTGAATGCCAGTCTCCGTTGTATATATATGGCTATTCCTGATTTAGTATTTTGATTTTATTTTTTATTATTCTTATTTTGATCATGATTATTAGTAATGTTATGTATCAGTTTCTCAGCTAAGTCCTAAGTATCTTGGAATAATAATCTAGTTGTGTAGACACATACCTTCCATGAACACCCTATTTCTAGGCAGCCCAGACCTGCAAGTTCTAAAAGTCTTTAGATTTTGTTCTCTCTCAAACAAGTCCCTGTTGCCCATTGAATAGAGATTGCAAGCACTTGCAGTTGCAGGGGAGGCAAAGTATGGCCATTGTTGGTACGCTGAAGTCATAGGGAACCTTTCTTACAACTATAGTAGTGACATAGGTTCAGATTTTCATCCCAAGGTCTGCTTCGAAGGTACGTGTGGATTGCAGTACTGAAGAGAAATCACTGTGACGTTGCAGGTCTCCTACAGGGGGGTCTTAGTCAAGATTGGCCCGAGGGTAGGACGAAAAAGCCAGGCTGGAGGGGTTTGGAAGATGAATCGATCGATTCCTCTTTGTCTTGCCTATCTTAGAAAGAAGATAATATGTGGTAGTGTACAAACCTGGGCCTGCAGTGAAGACGGCGGGGGAGTGAAAAGGCGAGGGCACCTTGGAAACCGTTTTATAATGCCTAGCAAGAATTTCATGAGCAAGGGAGGGAAACAAAAAGTCTTTTAAAACATCTTAATAATACCTTTAGAAGCCACGTAAACGCATTGATGGGATCCAAACAGAAAGAAAAGGGAATCTCTATACATGTCCAAACTTCAGGAAGAGAGAAAGGAAGGGTATGGAAAATCCCTTATTAGTTGTTGAAAAAACAACCCACGTATTAGAACTGAGAAAACGGTAAAGAAAATGTCCCCACCGTCTTTGACCCCTGTGCGAAAAGACAATTTAAAATTTTGTAATTTATGTCTAGTTTTAAGATAATTTTAAAGTGAAAACTCAGAGTCTCCTTTAGATATAATTTTTTTTGAATAAGTACCATTGATAAACTGTACAATTTCAGATAATCATAATAAGTTGTCTTCTGCCTAAATAATATCATTGTTTTGCTTAGATATTATCATCGTTTTGCTTTGGCATTATCATTGTTTGAATCATGATTTAATCTTTGTGTTCATTAGGTTCTCATATCAGTTTGTCTCTGAATAGGAATTGCATATTGAAATGATGAATGTTTTTTGACTTTTCACATCATAACAAATATTTTGTTTCAGTAGTTTTTTAAGCCCTAATTTTAAGACAAATCAATGCCCCATAGTAACGATAGGAGTAGAAATTATAAGATGAGGTTGCTTATAGAAATTACCATTTATGTTATTGTCTATCGCATTTTAAATGTTCGTACATGCTAATGTTCTACATGATTCATATTTTTACTGTAACTAACCAACTTTTGTAAATCTTTTGAAAAAGGAGGGAAGTAGATGAAATAATGTTATGATCTAAACCTAACTTGTGATCTTAATTAATGTTTGATAATGATTAGTTACACACTGAAATCCTAATGATTAAGGTTATTTTTATTTTTAAATATAGGAATATGTTTGTACTAAAGATTGTTTAGTGTTCATAGAACTAGGAATTCTTAGATAATAGCTTAAATAATTCGGCCCCATTTTTATTGCAAACTAATGTTAGCTAGGATATATCCAAGAGCTCTCAAAAAATAGCCCATGCTTCGACTGAAATAAAAGATATTTCAGTTTTGGTTGGGAGGGATGTCGCATCACTGAAGTCGTGCTGAAGCCAGAATCTGAAACTGTAACAAGTCGTGAAGAGAAACGTGAGAGGCTAGAGGTCAAGGGTGAAATAGAATACTCTCCCAGTTGTTTATCTGGGTACGGTAAACGGATCCAGGGGGCTTAGCTCCTGGCTGGATCCATAGGGCTTAGCACCTGGCTGAACCCAGGTGCTTTAGCACCAGGGCTTAGCCACCCGGCGTCAAGTGCCTCAAGAGTGTGGGAAAGACCCAGAAAGTGGCCCTGCCCAAAACCACAAGTAACCCTATATGTCCTGGAGGGATACCCAATAGCCACGCACTGACCTGGAACTCTTCTGTTCTATAGGCCAACTGAATTAGCCCATCCCCCAAGAGGAGGGACCTCTCTTTGAACCTGAAGGCAATTGGCAGAAGTAGATTTAGCGACACGCCCTGCCCTTTGGGGTATTTCAAGCATCCCCATGGCAGCCAGAAAGCAGTCAGAGAGCAACAGTCAGTCAGAATAGTACCAGGGGCACGAATAGATCTTAGATTGTGATAGTCATAGGGTTGGGGGGGCATTGAGGCGTCGAAGATGTTGTACTCCAGAATAAGCTAAGATAAAGGAACCACTGCTTGTCCATTCTTACCTTGCACCCTTCTGGTACTAATATTAACGTAGTGAGAAGAATTCATCACGACAACTGGTGACACGCGGTGGAATGGTAACCAACTTCACGACAGCAAGAATAATAATAATAATAATGATAATAATAATAATAACAACAACAACAATAATAATAATAATACTAATAATAATAATAATGATAATAATAATAATAATAATAATAATAATAATAATAATAATAATAATAATAATAATAATAATAATAATAATAATAATAATAATAATAATAATAATAACAATAATGATAATACTAACGAAAGACAATATATATAGTGGACCAAACAAGGAAATACTGTTAACTAAAGCTAGTTTTATCAATTTCTTATGTTATAAATAATTATTTTACATTTATATGTTAGTAATACCCTCAAAGTAATCTATTTCTCTGAGAATATACATTTTAATATTCCTTCACAAACAGTTTTCAGCCAAATTAATGCACTATTTTTTGATGGATGTGAACTCTGAAGGTAAACAGCCTTATCCTATTAAACTAAGGACAAAGTATAGAAGCTATATTGAATGTAGGATTACATTCCCTCAACCAGCCAATTCAGTTATTCTCTGTCGTGGGTGTAGGCAAAGCAGTGAGTGTTACTGAAAGTTGATTAAATCCTCGATAGAACTTCATCATATCGACTCACATGATTCGCTCATCCGGTTATGAAGAGCTCAGCTGACAGAATATTTGGCTTAAAACGAGGTCTGTCACTTGCACAATCATGCGCTTTTAAAGTAATGTTAAGACACTAGAATATCTGTTGAGTTTTCGCTACGGTTCATTATTTTTATGAATATTTTTGCTAATTAAAAATACTTTGTCTAACCTTCGGGTACTGAAGAACTGCTTAATATAGAATATCCAGATAGTCCAGTGGTCTGTTTCCAAATTTGGCTAAAAAATCTTCTGTCTTTGCCAGAACCACTTAAAAATAAAAGAGTTCAGTTAAACTTAACTTTCAGTATATCGGGTCAATAGTGTAGCAGTGTCTTCAAAACATTTTTAATTGAACAGATACAAAATAATCTTGCAGCGGCTCTCACGGAACTAAATGAGGCTTATCCAGTATACACTATTAGATCTGTGGAGTCAATGAAGAAAGAATATCTTGAAGATTGACAGAGATGCACACCTGCAATTCTAATACATATAGAAAAATAAATTAATATTCTAAAAGTTGATATAATAATATTTTAATCAGTTTCTGCATAGCTGTCATTCAGACCCAAAACTTCTAATATATTACTCAATAAGTACGATGAATTGAAAGAATTAACAATCAAGAGAAGACATTACCCTATTAATACTCAAGGGATGTCATTACCCTCTCGTTAATATTCCAAAGATATTTAAGCAAAGACCAAAAAGTAGGAACAATAATGTGAGGTTGAGCTCGGGTTCTCTCTCCCTTGAATTGCAAAACCAGGCAGGTACACAACCACTGAGTAATAATAATAATAAACCTTTATTTCCATTACATTACAATGGGTATTCGTCAGCTGGGGCAAGCCCCAACCCCCCACTGTGGTGCCCAACCACAGCAGTTCCTGCCAGTAAACAGCTTAAACTCTCGGTCTTGGACGGGAACCGATCTTTCGACCTCGTGAATGCGAAGCCAGCGCTTTACCACTGTACTAGCCAGCAGGCTAGTAAGATTCCTCTTATTCTTGAAATGCTCCTCTATTGAATTTGATGAAAGACTTCCTCAGAATATTATGCCAACGTACTTTATTGTAGTTCATTCTTCCTCAAACAAAGAATGCATTTAGAATTGCTGATATTAGTGTTTCAGCTCTTGCAATAATAATAATAATAATAATAATAATAATAATAATAATAATAATAATAATAATAATAATAATAATAATAATAATAATAATAATAATAATAATAATAATAATAATAATAATAATAATAATTATAATAATATTACAATGAATTCATAGAATAAGCCTATGTTTTCTTACCTTGCATTGGAATCTTAGTTGTGTAATTTTTTGGACTTTTTACAGATGGGCTGAATGATGCACTGCTAGCATTTTTCCTTATTTATTGATGAATTTAGCATAACAAACAAACAAACAAACAAACAAACATTTATTTCCATTTTATACAATGGTTATTCAACATTAATAGTAACTTATAAGTAGACATGTAATTAAACTAATAAATAAGAGGGTTAGACATATAGTTAAATTAAATGTAGCTTTCATAGAAAATAATAATGCTGTAATAAAAATGTTAACAATAATGTTAATAATAAAGTAGTAAGTATGCCACTAGATACAGGATCGTTATTATCGGCATCATTTCCATATTTATTTCCTTACAATGAGAATAATTAGTTCTTAATGAACAGCAACTATTTGTCCAAAAGAAAACTATATAGTTTGCCTTTGAAAACTGTGAAGGAGGATGCATTTTTAAGATGCTTTGCAATATTATTCCAGAGTGTTGGCCCTTTGATAGTGATCATCTTTGAACCTGCTTCTGTGTTTGTTCTGTGAATAAAGAGCTCACTGCTCTGTCTTGTGTTGGTTCCCCTTATATCCCTGACTGTTTTTAAATCAAATAGCCAGCTAGGATAATGATGGTCCAAAATTTTGAATACAAAAACATAAATAGCATAAGCGACCTTATTTTCTGCCCGCAGCCACCCAAGTTTATTGAGAGCTGGTGTGATGTGGTCATATTTTCTTATTCCTCCCAGGGCAACTCGAGCTGCAAAATTAATAAGCTTCTGTATTCTGTTTATCTGAGTCTTAGTGGTAGCTCCCCAAACAGTTGTGCAGTAATTAATGTGACTTAGGGCTAGAGATTCAACAACAGTTATTCGAGTGGTAATCTCAAAATTGTCTTTTATACGTGATAAGTACATTAATGTTCCTGTAACCTTTTTGCATACTTTATCTATGTGGGAATCAAACAACATGTGGTTATCAAAGTGAATTCCTAGGTTTTTGACTGTTTTGCGAGGTGTGATAATATTGTCTCAAAAATTAATTGTTGTGTTTTCTGGAATTTGTGCTATGTGGAACCTTGAACCAATAAATATGCACTGTTTTACTTTCTTTAATTAACAGCCCAATTTCTTGGAAATAGGTTATAATTTTTGACAGAGTGTTTTTTGCTCTTAAAGTTAGCTCTGGGAGATTATTAATATCACCACTAAGGAGTAGTTGAGTGTCATCAGCATATTGTACGACTAGACAGTCAGAAATGAAAGAAGATAGATCATTTACGTAGATGGAGAAGAGGATAGGACCAAGTACTGATCCCTGTTGAACACCAAATGATACATTTTTTGGCACAGAGATAATGTTGCTAAGACGTATGGACTGTTTACGATTAGATAGATACTCGCTAAACCAGCTTGGATCAATATTTAAGTTAATACATTTACTTAAAAGAATTTCATGGTTTACACTGTCGGAGGCTTTTGATAAGTCTAATAATACAGGCATAGATATTTTTTTCATATCTATATTATTATATATACTATTCGTAACATTAAGCAGTGCAGTTTCCGTCGAAAGTTTCGGTCTGAAACCATGTTGGTTAATAGATAATAGTCTATTTGATTCTAAATATGACATGAGTTGGCATGCAACAATTTTTTCTAATATTTTAGAGAAAATGGGTAGCAGGGAAATGGGACGATAGATTGTCACATCTTCTCTGTCCCCCTTTTTATGCAGAGGTATTACATGTGATATTTTCCAAGAGTCAGGAAACTTTTTAGTAACAATGAAAGTGTTCATAATAGTTAGAATATAGGATGCAATCATGGGTAGAGCATCTTTGATGAACTGAAATGGTATACCATCTGAATCATAAGAGCCAGAGTTTCTTAGGCTCTTTATGGTAAGAATTAGGGTAGCACAATCGATAGGATTTATCTTGAAGTACTCTCTTGTGTTTACATTGGAAGAATTGTCATTTAAGCAATTACTCATATTCACTGAGTTGATGTTTTCTTGATTTTTTTCATATGTATTTTTGCCAACGTTAGCAAAATAGTTATTAAAGTTTTCTGCTTTGTCTTTCAACTCCATAATATTTTCATAACTTTCTGAGGTACTCTTTTCATTTGGTATCATGCATCTTATCACTTTCCATGTTGGTGCTGTATCATGTCTAGAGTCATTAAATTGTTTTTTGTAAAAGTCTTTTTTACTTACACTGATGAGAGATCTGATGCGTTTCTTTTCTGTTTTATAACGTTCTCGGAGAGTCATATCATATCTATTCATTTTTAGCTCTTTTTGTATTTGATTTCTGATTTGCATTGCCTCTTTGATGTCATTAGTTAGCCAGGGGCCTGAGGGGCGGTTTATTTTTCTTGTTACAATGGGTGCACAACTATCTAAGCATTCAAGGAAGACTTTTGTTAGAATCTCAACCTGCAAATCGACGTTATCTGTGTATTTAATTCTATTAAGTGTATTTGTGTTGTTGATTAATGTTTCACAAAAGATATCAGGGGAGTAATTTTTTAGACACCGGAATGTCATGAGGAGAGGCTTCCTTTTGGGCTTGTTTATGTTTAGCATAGCAATGTTCAGCTCGTGGTCTGCAATTGGGCAGGGAACTACGTCCCAATAGGGTATACTTTCCACTTTATTTGTTATTACCAGATCTTTAAGAGTCCTAGAATTAGGGGTTATGCGGGTCGGTTTTGTCACTATTTGTGTTAACTTCACAGTGTTGATCACCCTTTTCATTTTGTTATCTGCTGAGAGCAAGTCATCATTAAAATCACCAAGTATGTATATGGGTTTATGACGCACACAGATATTTCTGAATGTTTCTAGCAGATGATTGAATGAACTGGTAGGTGCTTTAGGGTGACGGTAAACACACCCTACAATGAAATATGGAAGTTTCTGATACTGCACAGTGATCCATAAATCTTCGAGCTCCTCAGTTTTTTCTAAACCTGTGGTTATTTCTGATGCACAAAGATAATTTCTAACATAAATACAAACCCCACCCCCTCGGCCATGGTCATTGCGAAATATTTTAAACTCTGGGATATTCAGATATTTATTTTCAGTTGTAGGAGGAAGCCAAGTTTCACCCACACAGAGGATGTCTATGTTGTAGTCTTTTGTTAGCATTATTATTTCCTCAAAATGAGCGAGCAGGGACTGAGCGTTCACATGTACTAATGTTACATTCTTACCATGTTTCATTGGGGTGGTATCCATAGTCATAATTGTAGTTTCGACTGTGTGAGTCTGCTGGGAATTCATCATTGTAGTGTGTTCTGGGGTTAGCCCATGGATCCTGGTGTCTGTACCTGCCGTTGGATGTGTAACGCTGGTTTGAGTACGTGCATAAAGAAGAATAGCTACAAATTGCAAGCAAATGAGTAATATAACAAATGTAAAACTCAAAGAGCAACAAGAAAATTCTTTTCAAACAAAAGGATAATATATAGGCATAACAGAATTCCTAAGTGAGCGATTTGTCGTTGAATTACGATAAGTGATGTGCTCAGTTTTACGTCACGGACCCCCTTTTCTACAAAGGGCTAGGACGGTGCATTATTGCAAATGAATTTGGTTTTGGTAATTGCAACCGTTACCCTGAATGAATGACATTTCTAATCTCAGACCGTGGCGAACCGCGAACCCATGACTTGAATTAAAGTCGCGAGCCTTCCCATTCTTCCATAGTGGCCACTGTTGAATCAAGAAAAATATTGCAAATGTGTGTATTAGGGTAATATACACGGTACTATTACATGTACAAATGTTGTTGTTGTTCCGGTTTTACGTCACGGATTCCCTTTTCAACCAAGGGCTAGGACGGTTGCCTTCTTGCGAAGGACTTGCTTTAGCAGATGCAGTCGTTACCCTGAGTACGAATACATAAAAGAATAATGTTTAAAAAAATTAAAGAATAAAAATACATTAAAATGATGAGAGAGAGAGAGAGAGAGAGAGAGAGAGAGAGAGAGAGAGAGAGAGAGAGAGAGAGAGAGAGAGAGAGAGAGAGAGAGAGAGAGATCATGTGCGTGTATAGGGATAGGCCTAACTAACCTCGTAATCAACTTATGCCTATGGTCGAATGCGCTTCAACTTTTATCCCAAGGTGATAAATTACGGAGAAAGGTCTTTGACAGTTCCCATATCAAAATTTATTTGCCTTTATGTTTAATCTGTACAATATTTTATCACTTTAGGAGATACCACTCTCAACAATAACATTATAAGAAAAATGGCCGAGATAAAAAAAATAACTGATTGGAAATAATGAATGAAACGAATTTATTCGAAATACTTGACATATATCCATCACCTTATTCATTTATATCAATATTTTAATTCCAGAAAAATTCTAACGTATTAATAGGTACAGGAACACAAAATTTATTTCATATAAAAGCATATCATAAGCTTAAGTCTCTCAAGGGCAATAAACAAATTATACGCAAGATATAACAAACTTTTTGGTTATTAACTTATTTAATATCAAATCAATGCCATCATTAGGAAAGAAGGGGATGCCAAGAACAGACTGCAAAAAATTCTCGACAAAAATGATGAGTGAATGCATAATGTTGTTACAATTTTGCAAGAGGATTGGTTAGTTTTTGGGTTGATGTTGCAAAGCGACATGTATAATATCTCTCTTTCTTTCTCTCTCATACATATATACTTACATATCTTTTTTTTTGAGAAAAAAAAGTCTAAAAGACCTTCAAGAATGCAAAGAAGTGTTCATTAGACGATACAGAACACAGGAAGAGATGGGAAAGATCAAAAACTTGTTGCAAGAGGCAAGAAGGTTAAATGATGAAAGAAATGAAGAAGAGAAGAAAAATTTTCGTTACAGAATACTTCCAGACAAAGGGGAGATAAAGAAGATAATGACAGAAGATCAGGGGATGGGGCCTCATTAAGATTGCTATACACAAATGCTGATGGATTAGCTGGTAAGGCAGTAGAATTAAAAGATAGGATTCACAACAGTAAGGCAGATATAGTAGCAATTACAGAGACTAAGTTGAGTGAGGACATAAACAGTGTCACAGTTTTTCTTAAGGGCTTCAGAATACTAAGGGTCGAAAGATCTGAGAGGACTGGTGGAGGGATAGCACTGCTCATAAGTGAGAGGATTCAAGTTGAAGAAATAAACTTGGCTATAGAAAGTGAGTTCAGGGAATTTCTTGTTGCTAGCATAAATACTGGGTCAGAGAGCATTATAATAACTGTTGTATACAACCTACCAAGGAACCAAAATAGGCTTGAAATTTATGAGGAAAGTCATATAGGTACGATTGAAGTCATAAACTCAGTTGTTAACATGGCGCGGGAGAAAAAATGTAGGATTTTTATTATGGGAGACTTTAATCATAAAGAGATAGATTGGATAAATCTTGACCCACACAGTGGTGAGGACTCATTTGGGGCAAGATTCCTAGATTGCGTACAAGGAAATTTCCTACACCAACATGTAATGGAACCAACAAGAGCCAGGGGTGGGGATGAGCCATCACTACTTGATCTAGTGTTCACAGATAATGTGTTGGATATTGAAAATATTGAGTATGAACCACTAATTGGAAAGAGTGACCACTGTGTGTTGTTGATGGAGTATATCATTGAAGACATTCTTCCTGAGAGTAGAGGCACTGAGGACATGAGGAGGAACTATCCGAAAGGAGATTACATCAAAATGAATGAGCTTTTTGCAGTTATTGACTGGAGAACCTTATTTTACAACAAATCTGTACAAGAAATGTATGACATCTTTTGTGAGAAATATGGGAAGATAGTAGATTGCTGCATACCTGTCACCAAAGTAGGTGTAATTCATGCCAGAGAGAAATGGTTCGATAATGGGTGTAAAAGAGCTAAGGAGTGGAGAGACAAATGCTGGAAAAGGTATAGGAGGAGAAAAAACATAAATGCCTGGCAAACCTACAAAAGAGCAAGAAATGACTACCTAAGTAAAAGGAGAGAGGCAGAGAGAGATTATGAGAGGGACATCGCCAGGAAGGCTAAAGAAAATCCCAAGCTTTTCCACAGCTTTATCAGAGGAAAACTGAAGGTAAAAGAACAGGTTTTAAGGCTAAAGAGAGTGGATGGAAGCATCACTGAGACGGATGAAGAGATCTGCAAAGAATTGAACAAGGAGTTTAAGTCAGTATTTACAGTAGAAAATACCCCACCCCCTCAGATTGCAGTGATAGAAGCTCAAGGGCCGGTATTAGAGAACATCAACCTTACAGCCACAGAGGTATGCAAAGCGCTGATGGATTTAGATGTTCATAAAGCTACAGGTCCTGATGACATATCCCCTCATGTGCTTAAAAAATGCGCAAACACAATATCAGTGGCACTAAGTATCATATTTAAGGAGTCACTGGAGTCGGGGGAGATTCCAAGATGCTGGAAACAAGCAAATGTGATACCTATCTTCAAAAAGGGAAGGAGGGATACGGCTCTGAACTATAGACCAGTTTCCTTGACCAGCATAGTTTGCAAACTTATGGAGAAACTACTAAGGAAACATATCTCTCTTCACTTGGAATAATTCAACTTTTTGTCAGTGAGGCAACATGGCTTCAGAGAAGGAAGATCAACAGTAACAAACTTATTAGAATTTTATGATGAGGTAAGCCAAATCTTACAGGAAAGAGAGGGCTGGGCAGATTGCATATTCCTAGACTTCCAGAAAGCGTTTGACACTGTTCCACATGGGAGACTTATTAGGAAGCTGCAATCAATGGCGAGAATAGGTGGAAATGTCTTGGAATGGATAAAAACTTACTTAGAAGGAAGGGAACAGAGGGTTAGAGTAAGACACTCAGTGTCTGAATGGAGAAGAGTTAGTAGTGGAGTTCCACAGGGTTCAGTTTTAGGGCCACTTTTGTTCCTTGTATATGTAAATGACCTACCAGAGTCTGTAAATTCATTCATGAATATGTTTGCAGATGATGCAAAGATTGTGAAGAAAGTAAAAAACGAGAACAATGGTAGAGAACTTCAGGAGGATCTAAATAATCTGCATGAGTGGTCAGAAAAGTGGCTAATGAAATTCAATACCTCAAAATGTAAGGTAATGAGAATGGGTACAAGTGCAAGAAGGCCCAAGCTTGACTACTCGGTGGCTGGAGTACAACTTCAAGAGACAGAAAATGAGAGAGATCTAGGAGTAAACATACTGGCAGATTTGTCTCCAGAAATACATATAAATGGCGTAGTAAGGGCAGCATATGCATTCTTATCAAATGTAAGGGTAACCTTCAGGCACATGGACAAGGAAATGTTCAGAAATATTTATGTAACCTATGTGAGGCCAAAACTCGAATATGCAGCCCCCTTTTGGAATCCGCACTTGAAAAAGCACATAGCTAAGCTTGAAAAAGTTCAAAGACATGCCACGAAACTGGTGCCAGAAATACGCAATCTCGGTTATGATGAGAGGCTGAGGGAATTAGACTTGCCATCACTCGAAGCTAGAAGAGTAAGGGGGGATATGGTGACAGTCTTTAAATTCCTTCATGGTTATGATAGAGTGGATAGGGATCGATATTTCGATATGGCTGGCTCTAGAAGTAGAGGT
>JAXCGZ010019262.1:42500-45000 GCA_037179515.1 Halocaridina rubra
AATGAACTTTACAAGTGATGTTTATCAAAATTTGGAAAATAAAAACTTTGTTGCAGGGGTTTTCCTAGACTTGTCCAAAGCATTTGACTCATTAGACCATGATATACTAATAGAAAAACTAACTTGTGTGGGTATTAGGGGAACACCATTACAGTTATTTAAGAGCCACTTGAAAAACTGAAAACAAGCCGTATATTGTAATGGGAAAGCATCTTTGTTGCAAACTATTGAGAGGGGAGTACCACAGGGATCAATACTTGGCCCATTGTTATTTTCAGTTTATATAAATGATATTTCCAATGCCAGTAATAAATTCAATCATATTCTTTATGCAGATGACACCAACCTTCTCTTGCATGATAACAACCTTGACCACCTGCATTCTGTTTTAAATAGTGAACTAGAAAAAATTAACAACTGGGTCTCTGTTAATATATTAAAGCTAAATGTTTCCAAAACTGACTATATCTTATTTCAAAATAGATCTGTAGTACACAATATTGGTCAAGTTAATATGAATGGGTATGAAGTTACAAGAGTTGCTTGTAAGAAATTTTTGGGAGTAATTATTGATGAAAATTTAAGTTGGAAATATCATATTCAATCTGTCTGCTCAAAACTATCCAAGACGTGTGGAATTTTGCATAAAATAAGCCATAACCTAACAAATGAGGCCTTAAAAAGCATATATTATTCCCTGTGTTATCCTCATATTATATACTGTTTGTCCATCTGGGGTTGTGCTTGGCCGCCAATTGTAAGGGATGTATTTGTAACTCAGAAAAGACTGATCAGAACTATTACATATAGTGGAAAATATGACTCAACTTTCTCTTTATTCAAAGAGCTAAACTTGCTTAAATTTAATTACTTGATATAATTCTGCCTTAATATTATACATAGTAATGTTGACGATAACAGAAAATTATTTAGATTTATTCAACACAACCATGGAACCAGAGGTAACAATATAAATTTGATATGTCCACAGCCGAGAACAACCTTGTACACATTTTCTATTCACTGTTTTGGCCCAAAATGTTGGAATGCATTACCAAAAGATTTAAAAACAATAACTGGCACAACTTTATTTAAAAAGAAACTCAAACAGCATTTATTTCCCAGGCAAAATCAAGCAGCTGTTGAATAATAATTAATACAGTATTGGTGTATCATTATGTCCAGATTAAGGTCATGCTACTGTTTTGTTTTATTACAAGATAAGTATGAGATTGCTATATTGGAGCTTTTGTTAACTATTGCCGTCATACTTTAATTTATGTGAAATGTATATTAATCTGCCTGCCAAGGAGCTTTTGCTCAGCAGGCTAGTGCCTCTGAATATAATGTACATATTTATTCCTGTATGTATACTAAATATTTGGCAATAAAATCTATGACTATGACTTTGACTATTAATCTTCTAGTTTCGAGTGATGGTATCTAATTCCCTCAGCCTCTCATTATAACTGAGATAGCGTATTTCTGGCAGCAGTTTCGTGGCATGTCTTTGAACTTTTTCCAGCTTAACTTCGTGCTTTTTCAAGTGCGGATTCCAAAAGGAGGCTTCATATTCAAGCTTTGGCCTCACATAGGTTACCTAAATATTTCTGAACATTTCCTTGTCCATGTGCCTGAAGGCTACTCCTATATTTGCTAAGAATGCATATGCTGCCCTTAGAATGTCATTTATATGTATTTCTGGAATTAAATCTGTCATTATGCTTACTCAAAGCTCTCTCTAATTCTCAGTCTCTTGAAGTTGTACTCCTGCCACCAAGTAGTCAAGCTTGGGCCTTCTTGTACTTGTACCCATTCTCATTACCTTATATTTTGAAGTATTAAATTTCATTAGCCGTTTTTCTGACCACTCATGGAGACTATTTAGATCTTCCTGAAGTTCTCTACCATTGTTCTCGTTTCTTACTTTCTTCACAATCATTGCATCATCTGCAAACATATTCGTGAAGGAATTTACAGACTCCGGTAGGTCATTTACATAAACAAGGAACAAATTTGGCCCAAAAACTGAACCCTGTGGAACTCCACTACTAACTCTTCTCCATTCAGACATTGAGTGTCTTACTCTAAGCCTCTGTTCCCTTCCTTCTAAGTATGTTTTTATCCATTCCAAAACATTTCCACCTATTCTAGCCATTGCTTGCAGCTTCTTAATAAGTCTCCCGTGTGGGACAGTGTCAAATGCTCTCTGGAAGTCTAGGAATATGCAATTTCCCCAGCTCTCTCTTTCCTGTAAGATTCGGCTTACCTCATCATAAAATTCTAATAAGCTTGTTACTGTTGGTCTACTTGCTCTGAAGTATGTTTTCTCACTGACAAAAAGTTGAAAGATTCCAAAAGAAGAGAAATATGTTTCTTTAGTAGTTTCTCCATAACTTTGCAAACTATGCTGGTCAAGGAAACAGATCTATAGTTTAGAGCCGTATCCCTCCCTCCTTTATTGAAGATAGGTATCACGTTCGCTTGTTTCCAGCATCTT
>JAXCGZ010019262.1:60000-74434 GCA_037179515.1 Halocaridina rubra
ACACACACACACACACACACACACACACACACACACACACACACACACACACACACACACACACACACACACACACACACACACACACACACACACACACACACACACACACACACACACACACACACACACACACACATATATATATATATATATATATATATATATATATATATATATATATATATATATATATATATGTATATATTTATATGTATATATATATATATATATATATATATATATATATATATATATATATATATATATATATATATATATATATATATATATATATATATATATATATATATATATATATATATATATATAGTATATATTTATATGTATATATATATATATATATATATATATATATATATATATATATATATATATATATATATATATATATATATATATATATATATATATATATATATATATATATATATATATATATATATATATATATATATATATATATATATATATATATATATATATATATATATATATATATATATATATATATATATATATATATATATATATGTGTGTGTGTGTATATATATGTATATATATGTATATATATTAAAGTTCATCAGCATGATCTCTCTGAATGAAAGTGCGTTGTGAACCTATGTCAAGAAAACCAAGTGTGATTCTTCGCAAACCACCACCAGACAGTTGTATGGTTGCTGTAGGTAGTGCAGTAGCTAACAATGAATGAGAAGAATTGGTGTTGAGAGTATGTACAGTTGTATCAGATAAACAAGCTTGAGCATTTGAGTTAGGTTCGGAAACAGATACAGTACCTACATTTTGTGATGCTCGAGTCGAGGTAGGTATTTGTGTATTTCTTTCAAACATGGAAGACCCTGATTTGCTCCCTACCATAGCATTGGAACTCAAATTACTATTTGCATTAAAACCAGGTGAAATTGAAGTTACAGGGCGTGTAGGATTCTATGGATTTTGACAAAGTTTAAGGCACATAAAAGTATGGTGAGTATTTGAGCTACAATTACGACATTCAAATTTTCTACTACAATCACTGGCTCTGTGTCCAGATTTTAAACAAATAAAACAAAGGTTAAGCACTCTTTCTCGATTTTCGTCTACTATCAAAAGTTGGATAATTTGTACAGTGTTTAGAATTGTGATTTTTGCCACAAAAAACACAAGAAACATTTTGGTTTGATGTACCAGACTGTGTATTTATAACAACAGACTTAACTGATTGTTCAGGATTGCACAACTTAGTATGTTGACTCTTTTTTGCTTTTTGTAATGACTTATTTTTCGTATTAGACTGTGGATCAGATTCAACTACAACCTTGGAAACAACCTCAGCTTTGCGGCTACCACTTTGAGGTTGCATTTTACACAATTCCATAAGCCCTATTATCTCTGAAAGTCCATCTGACAACTGCTCATATGTGCACTTACAGCGGTTTGCCAATGCACGGTAAGTTTCTCCTGGCAATTTACTAACTAGAGTTTCTAAAAAGAATTTATTATCAGTGTACTGAGGTTCCAAATTTTCCAACTGAAGAACTAATTTTTCATAAGCCAATTTAAACTCTAGAAGGTCTGCCATGTTGATGACGTGGTACTGGCAAATTCTGTATTTCTCTTGCAAGCTGCATAACCAATCTGTCTGATCTACCAAACTGTTTTTTCAAAAGTTGTACTGCAGCTTTATAATTAGAATGTGTTACAGGAATACCTTCAATAGTTTTAAAGGCTCTACCCAATAAATGTGAGCGTAAAGTAGTAAACTTGACTACATCATCCAAATCAATACGAGTATCAACCAAAGAGCTAAATATGTCCCAAAATGCTGACCACCTTGAGACATCACCATCAAATTTTGGGATTTCTATGGGAGAAAGCTTAGGCGTTGGAAGCGAGTTCACTGGAGGAGTACGAGGGGGTATAGGTACAGTGCTCACACTGGACTTGTCATCTTTAAGTTGTGAAACTTGGTTTAAGAGTTTAAATGCTTCACGTTTAAGATGACGAAAATCTCGACTAGCTGACAAATATAATGATGTGTCATCTATAATGTATACTTCATATTTACACCAAGTATCTAAATAGAGGTCATATTGTATTTTAAGTTCAAAGTATGCTAATTGCAAAGAAGAAACTGACACATTAGGGTCACTAACAATACTTGTGACAGAAGTGACAGCATCATTTAGCATTTCAGTTTGACAAGTAAATATGTTGTTACTTCTGACCCGCAAGTCAGGGGTACTATCAATTACCAAGAGATCAGTATCTGTTTGTGACATTTTAAGTAGTTTAGGTACACAAATTCAAATGTATCAATCAAATAAATGCAACTAAAATGACACAAAACTAAATAAGCACAAAAGTACGCAATGTTTAAGAATTGTATACTTAAACCAACAGCATTCCATGTGGTAATGCTAACTTTCAAAGTGCCTAACGATAAGAGGCAAGCAGATTATAGTTGTGTTGATGTAATACCGTCTGATGGCCAAAAAAATATACCAACATAGGCAGTAGCAGTGTAAGACAAAGACTAAGATCATAAAATAACAAATAGGAAAATACACTTTAATACTGAAATAAATCAGTGAACCAGACTATCCAGTTCGAAGGACCAGAAAAAAATTGTAAGTATAGTGTGGTGAACACTCTAGTCCTTTACTGGCTCAAACTAAAGAACTAGGCAACATGTATCCGAGACTTCGCTCCCTCTCTCAGAATAAATACACTTTGCATACTATTTTTTAGGGAGTCAAACATCTCAAAAATATTTTGAGGGCACCAGGTTTTATATCTTCTAAGAATAACCTAGGAATCTTTAGTATGTAATGGACTGTATTTAAATTAAGGGTCTGGTGAGCATATATTAAATGAATGGTCTATGCTACTTACACTAGGCTACTGGGATAAAAATTACACATTATATATAAAATATCATATAATGTAATAGAAAACAATTTATAATTGACATACAAAAAATAAAAATAAATAATATCTTGGATTATATCAAATGACATTTTGTCCTTCAAAAATATATTGTTGCAAATATATAAAGTGGTATTTAACAACATAAATGCAGCAAGGCTAAGGAAAACTTGAAATTATATAATATTTTCACAATAAACCACTGTAGCCTAGGCTTAGTGTTCCTTTTTAGGCTACAAAACATAGAATCATCTACTGAGCCAAAATCACAATATTTGACACACTTATGTAGGCCACAAAATCAACAAGATAATATGTCACAGATTACTGAAAATATTAGTGACAACCAAAACACAATGCAACAGAAGCATCCCAGCTCAAACAGGATAGGATAGCATTGAGGCCTAGTGTGGAGAAGATAGGCCAGGATAATCTATTGTTCATATGACAGCCTAGGGTATTATTTCTTTACCACAAACACATACATATATCAGGTGGTATTCTTTACCATATATACATATTGCAGACGGTATTCTTTACCATATATACATATTTCAGACGGAATACATCAACATTCTACCATATTATTTCACAGTTTTAGTGATTTTTTGGCCATGACTCTCTTTCTCAAAGCCAGGGAAAAAGGTGTGGCAAATTCTCCATCTGTAAACAAGAGTGTATCAGTGTTCAAAGGGGTTACAAATTACTTAAGAAATATTCCTAGATAACTTATTTATCATTACCTTACCAAGCTAAAAACTGTTAAATCTGCGTGCCTCCCTTACAATAAACTACTGAAATCTAAACAGTTTATAAATACAAAATACAGATACATATAATATTCAGCGACGAAGTCATGATCAAAATACAAACAAAACATACACACACAAAAACAGCGTCTGCATACAAAATAAGTACTATCCCCCCTTTTCGTTTTATAAAAAAAAATATATAATAAGAGCAAGGGAGTCAGATTACAAAAACAGAAAATTTAATAAATATAAACAAGCAAATGTACATCTCTGAAACCATTTTATTTATTTTCATTGGGATGGAGAAAGCACAACCAAAACTAAGGGTTCTCTGTGACATCATACCTGTTGGCCTGAACTTTTCAGGACACTCTCCCCCAACAAAGGTTAGGTCATATATGGAATACAGTGATGCACTGCTAATTCATCTAAAAATCATAAGTACAAAACATTGAAAATAGCATAAATAAATTTACCAAACTTGCAATTATCAAACAACTACTAGTGGTATTTCAACTGAAAATAAACTACAAAAAATCTTTTTCTATTAATACTTTCCATTTTTCATTAGCACTGACTGCAGCCTTTCTAAGTGGCCTCTGCCTGAGAGGTAGTTCACTTTCTGTTTCTGAATCTGTAACAGGGATTTTCTCCTCAGCAGTAATTTCCAAAGGAACAATCTTAGTGAGCGAACGTTCATACAGTGCATTGTTAACCATTACTTGACAACTTTTCACTTGCTCATCATGCCCATAAAATAATTTAACTACTCGTCCCATGGGCCACAAATTACGGTGAGCATTGTCTAGATCTACCAGAACAATATCCCCAGTTTTGAGAGGACATTCAATAAAATTTTCTTTATTACCATAATGTCTTTCTCTTAATGAAGTTAAATACAAATTGACCCATACTTTGGTAAGCTTTTTCAATACTGCTGAAAGAACGGAGTACTGAACTCTAAGTTGGTCATTTTCTAAATAAGGAATGTCCCCATCCACAAACTCATTCAGAGGGGGTGCTGCTACAATGATTCTCCCATAAACCAGATGATTGGGAGTTAAGTATTCACTATCAGGAGAATCTGAAATGTAAGTTAAAGGTCTGGAATTTACAATAGTACATATCTCACACAAAACTGTTTGTAACTCAATAAAACTAAGTTTTTTATGACAGACAGACTTGTTCAAAGAGGTTTTTACTACCCCTATCAAACGTTCATGAAATCCGCCCTCCCATGGCGAACGCTGGGTTATGAATTTCCATTTAAGATACAAACCTTTCAAATGATCTAAAACCTCTGGTTCATCACTAATTCGTCTAAGAAAATTTTCACACCCTTGAAAATTTGTACCATGATCACTGATGATCATCTCTGAAACAGAATGGAATGCGCTAAAACGTCTAAAGGCAAGAAGGAATTCGGAGGTGGTCAAAGTATGGAGAAGTTCTAAATGCACGGCTCGAGTGGCAGTGCAAGTAAATAAGCATACATAGGCCTTACTACGTATAGGTATTTCATCATCAGGATCTTGTTCATAAATTTCATAAGCGCCGGTCATGTCGACACCAACACACTGGAATGGCCTACTAAATGTCACCCCTTCAGCAGGTAAGGGAGGTGCTGAGGATAGTGTAAGAAGAACACAAAGCAATTTCCTACAATGCATGCAAGAATGAACGACAGCTTTGATGTGTCGTCTTGTTTGGGGTAACCAAAAATTTTCTCTCAATTGCATAATGACAGTGTTAACACCAGCATGGTGGTTTTTTTCATGACACTGTTGAATCAACAATTTAGTTAAGGCATTCTTTGGGGGTAGGAGGATAGGTCTTTTCATGCTGTCTGACATTGAGGCATTTTTCAAATGTCCACATGTCCTTAACAAGTTACTAGAATCTAGATATAAACCCAGTTGATTTACAAAACTGACTATGTCACATGACACATGGTATGAATTACCATCACTTAAATACTGTAACAGTGTAGGATAATGCTCTTGCTGAGCAAACTTAACTAATAAATGTAATGGTGACAATGATACAGTAACTTTTCTCTTAAAACTCTGAACAAAATTTATCACAATCTGAATAATTCTTACAATCTTAGGTAGAGATGAATATTGAGATCCGTCCAAACAGGGAACGACTAGTTCTACTGCTATTGGCTCAACTAAAAGTTCAATAACAGCAACATTTTCTATCTCAAGGTCAGGTTGATGAGGATAGTCTGAGAGATTAGTAATCCAATCAGGACCAAACATCCATAAGCTAGAGTTACATAATTGACTGAAAGTGATTCCCCGTGTAAGCATATCTGCAGGGTTGTCATTGGTGGGAACATAACTAATTTTCCAATTTCTCTCTCTGATCTCGCTAACGCGATTTCGCACATACATATCAGTACTTTTGTTATTATTAACCCATGATATGGACAATAGACTGTCTGACCATAAGGTGCAAGAAACAAACCCGAGACTACTAACTAGTATTAAAGAGGAGGCAAATTTACTAGCAAAATTCAAGGTTGTGATCTCCAGCTTAGGGATAGTAAGTTCCTTGACAGGAGCTACTCTAGATTTTGATAATATCAAACATGATGTCTGAGATTCCAAACAAACTGAATAGGCAGTAAAACCATACGCTCTCTTGGAAGCATCTGAAAATACATGTAATTCACATTTACCTGGTATAATTGCAAAGCGTGGAAAATTCAAATTAGGAGCCTTAGAAATATTTCTGCATATTTCATAAAACTCAACACACAACTCCCTTTCAAGAGGAGTGTCCCAAGAAAGTTTCAAACTCCATAGCTTTTGGATAAAAATCTTAGCTCTAATGATTAATGGATTAGTAAATCCTAATTAGGATCAAACAAGGAAGAAACCAATGATACCACCTTTCTTTTACTAAGACATTCATGCCTTGGTGAGCTCTTTGGTTCATTGAAAAAACATTACCCTGTTCAAGATACTGTTCAATCTGACTAAGAGGTTTAACAGAGAGGACATCATTTACAATATTCCATTTTAACCCAAGAACATTAACACTTTGCTCTAAGACATCTGCATCAATTGACGAGTTGAAACGAGAAACATTGCTAATCCATGTCTGAAGTGGCATATTTGCATCTAAAAGAATTTCATTAATAATGGGGTATTCATTAAACATATGTTCAACAGAATTGTAGGTGTGTGAAAAGTTATCCACATAAAAATTAGGTATAAGATGTTCAGCCAAAGGATTGGTGTGATTCTGTAAGTGATGAATAAGAGTACGTTGCAACAGAAATGGGCTACATGTTGCACCAAATAAAACTACTTTAAAACGATAAGTATCTACTACCTGTAGGGTAGAGTCTCTAAACCAAAGAAATTTGGTAAAATCACGATGATTTTCATTAATTCCAATTCTGAGAAAGGCTTTCGAAATGTCTGATATATAAGCAAAGGGGTTAGTTCGAAAACCTATTAGGCGATCCATGAGTTTGCTGGTCAATGATGGACCAGTAAGCAAACAAGAATTCAATGATAACTCTTCTAATGACTGACGACTGGATGCATTAAATACAATGCGTAGGGGAGTGGTAGAGGAATCTTTCCGAACTCCATGGTATGGAAGATAATGGCCATGTAACTGTTCATTTGCTGGCTCCATAAAATTGAGAGAAAGATAGTTAGAGAACATACAGTTATATTGTTCAAACAGCTTTGTGTTGTGCTCCGTGACACGTTTAAGAGACATGAGTTGTCCAAATGCTTTCCGATAGCCTAAAGATGGACGCAGCAAGTCTGAATTAAAAGGTAAATCTACAGAGTATTGATGTGTGTCTACATCATACTGTATACTGGAATCAAACTTCTCTAACGTCAATTCTCCACAGGAGAATAAGTCTCAGGAACAATACCTATTGCATCCAGTTTCCATAGATTGGAAATCTGGTCAAACTCTGTTTCTATAACGGGTGTACATATAAGCGCACATACTGTATGACACATATGCATAGACTGATCAGTGTGATCCACCAACTGAGAAGCCCACTGAGGTAACGGTCCAAAAATTATTGACCCAGCACTACAGGAAAGTAGTTGTATGTTAGCACACCTGTGTTGAGAACTGACAAACTTACTATAATTATCTGCCCTAATTATTAACCCAATACCTGCTACAACATCAGTCTTATAATCATCGGCAAGTTTAATGTTGTGAGATCGTAACATGTTGGCAACTCTAACAAGGCCTAGGGTATGTATGCAAGTGTTTACACTGTCGTGGGTGAGTGCTCGAAGTGTCACACGGGTACGACCCAAACGAACTTGAACTTTTACTACATCGCAATACAAATGTTTAACTTCGCTATCAAAAGGAGTAACCGATAAAGCAACATGATCTATAACAGGTAATTTAAGTTCATCAGCAAGATCTCACTGAATGAAAGTGCGTTGTGAACCTATGTCAAGAAAACCAAGTGTGATTCTTCGCAAACCACCACCAGACAGTTGTATGGTTGCTGTAGGTAGTGCAGTAGCTAACAATGAATGAGAAGAATTGGTGTTGAGAGTATGTACAGTTGTATCAGATAAACAAGCTTGAGCATTTGAGTTAGGTTCGGAAACAGATACAGTACCTACATTTTGTGATGCTCGAGTCGAGGTAGGTATTTGTGTATTTCTTTCAAACATGGAAGACCCTGATTTGCTCCCTACCATAGCATTGGAACTCAAATTACTATTTGCATTAAAACCAGGTGAAATTGAAGTTACAGGGCGTGTAGGATTCTATGGATTTTGACAAAGTTTAATGCACATAAAAGTATGCTGAGTATTTGAGCTACAATTACGACATTCAAATTTTCTACTACAATCACTGGCTCTGTGTCCAGATTTTAAACAAATAAAACAAAGGTTAAGCACTCTTTCTCGATTTTCGTCTACTATCAAAAGTTGGATAATTTGTACAGTGTTTAGAACTGTGATTTTTGCCACAAAAAACACAAGAAACATTTTGGTTTGATGTAGCAGACTGTTTATTTATAACAACAGACTTAACTGATTGTTCAGGATTGCACAACTTAGTATGTTGACTCTTTTTTGCTTTTTGTAATGACTTATTTTTCGTATTAGACTGTGGATCAGATTCAACTACAACCTTGGAAACAACCTCAGCTTTGCCGCTACCACTTTGAGGTTGCATTTTACACAATTCCATAAGCCCTATTATCTCTGAAAGTCCATCTGACAACTGCTCATATGTGCACTTACAGCGGTTTGCCAATGCACGGTAAGCTTCTCCTGGCAATTTTCTAACTAGAGTTTCTAAAAAGAATTTATTATCAGTGTACTGAGGTTCCAAATTTTCCAACTGAAGAACTAATTATTCATAAGCTAATTTAAACTCTAGAAGGTCATGCCATGATGATGACGTGGTACTGGCAAACTCTGTAATTCTCTTGCAAGCAACATAACCAATCTGTCTGATCTACCAAACTGTTTTTTCAAAAGTTGTACTGCAGCTTTATAATTAGAATGTCTTACAGGAATACCTTCAATAGTTTTAAAGGCTCTACCCAATAAATGTGAGCGTAAAGTAGTAAACTTGACTACATCAACCAAATCAATACGAGTATCAACCAAAGAGCTAAATATGTCCCAAAATGCTGACCACCTTGAGACATCACCATCAAATTTTGGGATTTCCATGGGAGAAAGCTTAGGCGTTGGAAGCGAGTTCACTGGAGGAGTACGAGGGGGTATAGGTACAGTGCTCACACTGGACTTGTCATCTTTAAGTTGTGAAACTTGGTTTAAGAGTTTAAATGCTTCACGTTTAAGATGACGAAAATCTCGACTAGCTGACAAATATAATGATGTGTCATCTATAATGTATACTTCATATTTACACCAAGTATCGAAAGAGAGGTCATATTGTATTTTAAGTTCAAAGTATGCTAATAGCAAAGAAGAAACTGACACATTAGGGTCACTAACAATACTTGTGACAGAAGTGACAGCATCATTTAGCATTTCAGTTTGACAAGTAAATATGTTGTTACTTCTGACCCGCAAGTCAGGGGTACTATCAATTACCAAGAGATCAGTATCTGTTTGTGACATTTTAAGTAGCGAAGGTACACAAATTCAAATTTATCAATCAAATAAATGCAACAAAAATGACACAAAACTAAATAAGCACAAAAGTACGCAATGTTTAAGAATTGTATACTTAAACCAACAGCATTCCATGTGGTAATGCTAACTTTCAAAGTGCCTAACGATAAGAGGCAAGCAGATTATAGTTGTGTTGATGTAATACCGTCTGATGGCCAAAAAAATATACCAACATAGGCAGTAGCAGTGTAAGACAAAGACTAAGATCATAAAATAACAAATAGGAAAATACACTTTAATACTGAAATAAATCAGTGAACCAGACTATCCAGTTCGAAGGACCAGAAAAAAATTGTAAGTATAGTGTGGTGAACACTCTAGTCCTTAACTGGCTCAAACTAAAGAACTAGGCAACATGTATTCGACACTTCGCTCCCTCTCTCAGAATCAATACACTTTGCATACTATTTTTTAGGGAGTCAAACATCTCAAAAATATTTTGAGGGCACCAGGTTTTATATCTTCTAAGAATAACCTAGGAATCTTTAGTATTTAAAGGACTGTATTTAAATTAAGGGTCTGGTGAGCATATATTAAATGAATGGTCTATGCTACTTACACTAGGCTACTGGGATAAAAATTACACATTATATATAAAATATCATATAATGTAATAGAAAACAATTTATAATTGACATACAAAAAATAAAAATAAATAATATCTTGGATTATATCAAATGACATTTTGTCCTTCAAAAATATATTGTTGCAAATATATAAAGTGGTATTTAACAACATAAATGCAGCAAGGCTAAGGAAAACTTGAAATTATATAATATTTTCACAATAAACCACTGTAGCCTAGGCTTAGTGTTCCTTTCTAGGCTACAAAACATAGAATCATCTACTGAGCCAAAATCAATATTTGACACACTTATGTAGGCCACAAAATCAACAAGATAATATGTCACAGATTACTGAAAATATTAGTGACAACCAAAACACAATGCAACAGAAGCATCCCAGCTCAAACAGGATAGGATAGCATTGAGGCCTAGTGTGGAGAAGATAGGCCAGGATAATCTATTGTTCATATGACAGCCTAGGGTATTGTTTCTTTACCACAAACACATACATATATCAGGTGGTATTCTTTACCATATATACATATTGCAGACGGTATTCTTTACCATATATACATATTTCAGACGGAATACATCAACATTCTACCATATTATTTCACAGTTTTAGTGATTTTTTGGCCATGACTCTCTTTCTCAGAGGTGTGGCAAATTCTCCATCTGTAAACAAGAGTGTATCAGTGTTCAAAAGGGTTACAAATTACTTAAGAAATATTCCTAGATAACTTATTTATCATTACCTTACCAAGCTAAAAACTGTTAAATCTGCGTGCCTCCCTTACAATAAACTACTGAAATCTAAACAGTTTATAAATACAAAATACAGATACATATAATATTCAGCGACGAAGTCATGATCAAAATACAAACAAAACATACACACACAAAAACAGCGTCTGCATACAAAATAAGTACTATCCCCCCTTTTCGTTTTATAAAAAAAATAGATAATAAGAGCAAGGGAGTCAGATTACAAAAACAGAAAATTTAATAAATATAAACAAGCAAATGTACATCTCTGAAACCATTTTATTTATTTTCATTGGGATGGAGAAAGCGCAACCAAAACTAAGGGTTCTCTGTGACATCATACCTGTTGGCCTGAACTTTTCAGGACACTCTCCCCCAACAAAGGTTAGGTCATATATGGAATACAGTGATGCACTGCTAATTCATCTAAAAATCATAAGTACAAAACATTGAAAATAGCATAAATAAATTTACCAAACTTGCAATTATCAAACAACTACTAGTGGTATTTCAACTGAAAATAAACTACAAAAAATCTTTTTCTATTAATACTTTCCATTTTTCATTAGCACTGACTGCAGCCTTTCTAAGTGGCCTCTGCCTGAGAGGTAGTTCACTTTCTGTTTCTGAATCTGTAACAGGGATTTTCTCCTCAGCAGTAATTTCCAAAGGAACAATCTTAGTGAGCGAACGTTCATACAGTGCATTGTTAACCATTACTTGACAACTTCTCACTTGCTCATCATGCCCATAAAATAATTTAACTACTCGTCCCATGGGCCACAAATTACGGTGAGCATTGTCTAGATCTACCAGAACAATATCCCCAGTTTTGAGAGGACATTCAATAAAATTTTCTTTATTACCATAATGTCTTTCTCTTAATGAAGTTAAATACAAATTGACCCATACTTTGGTAAGCTTTTTCAATACTGCTGAAAGAACGGAGTACTGAACTCTAAGTTGGTCATTTTCTAAATAAGGAATGTCCCCATCCACAAACTCATTCAGAGGGGGTGCTGCTACAATGATTCTCCCATAAACCAGATGATTGGGAGTTAAGTATTCACTATCAGGAGAATCTGAAATGTAAGTTAAAGGTCTGGAATTTACAATAGTACATATCTCACACAAAACTGTTTGTAACTCAATAAAACTAAGTTTTTTATGACAGACAGACTTGTTCAAAGAGGTTTTTACTACCCCTATCAACCGTTCATGAAATCCGCCCTCCCATGGCGAACGCTGGGTTATGAATTTCCATTTAAGATACAAACCTTTCAAATGATCTAAAACCTCTGGTTCATCACTAATTCGTCTAAGAAAATTTTCACACCCCTGAAAATTTGTACCATGATCACTGATGATCATCTCTGAAACAGAATGGAATGCGCTAAAACGTCTAAAGGCAAGAAGGAATTCGGAGGTGGTCAAAGTATGGAGAAGTTCTAAATGCACGGCTCGAGTGGCAGTGCAAGTAAATAAGCATACATAGGCCTTACTACGTATAGGTATTTCATCATCAGGATCTTGTTCATAAATTTCATAAGCGCCGGTCATGTCGACACCAACACACTGGAATGGCCTACTAAATGTCACCCCTTCAGCAGGTAAGGGAGGTGCTGAGGGTAGTGTAAGAAGAACACAAAGCAATTTCCTACAATGCATGCAAGAATGAACGAAAGTTTTGATGTGTCGTCTTGTTTGGGGTAACCAAAAATTTTCTCTCAATTGCATAATGACAGTGTTAACACCAGCATGGTGATTTTTTTCATGACACTGTTGAATCAACAATTTAGTTAAGGCACTCTTTGGGGGTAGGAGGAGAGGTCTTTTCATGCTATCTGACATTGATGCATTTTTCAAACGTCCACATGTCCTTATCAAGTTATTAGAATCTAGATATAAACACAGTTGATTTACAAAATTGACTATGTCACTTGACACATGGTAAGAATTACCATCACTTAAATACTGTAACAGTGTAGGATAATGCTCTTGCTGAGCAAACTTAACTAATAAATGTAATGGTGACAATGATACAGTAACTTTTCTCTTAAAACTCTGAACAAAATTTATCACAATCTGAATAATTCTTACAATCTTAGGTAGAGATGAATATTGAGATCCGTCCAAACAGGGAACGACTAGTTCTACTGCTATTGGCTCAACTAAAAGTTCAATAACAGCAACATTTTCTATCTCAAGGTCAGGTTGATGAGGATAGTCTGAGAGATTAGTAATCCAATCAGGACCAAACATCCATAAGCTACAGTTACATAATTGACTGAAAGTGATTCCCCATGTAAGCATATCTGCAGGGTTGTCTTTGGTGGAAACATAACTAATTTTCCAATTTCTCTCTCTGATCTCGCTAACGCGATTTCGCACATACATATCAGTACTTTTGTTATTATTAACCCATGATATGGACAATAGACTGTCTGACCATAAGGTGCAAGAAACAAACCCGAGACTACTAACTTGTATTAAAGAGGAGGCAAATTTACTGGCAAAATTCAAGGTTGTGAGCTCCAGCTTAGGGATAGTAAGTTCCTTGACAGGAGCTACTCTAGATTTTGATAATATCAAACATGATGTCTGAGATTCCAAACAAACTGAATAGGCAGTAAAACCATATGCTCTCTTGGAAGCATCTGAAAATACATGTAATTCACATTTACCTGGAATAATTGCAAAGCGTGGAAAATTCAAATTAGGAGCCTTAGAAATATTTTTGCATATTTCATAAAACTCAACACACAACTCCCTTTCAAGAGGAGTGTCCCAAGAAAGTTTCAAACTCCATAGCTTTTGGATAAAAATCTTAGCTCTAATGATTAATGGATTAGTAAATCCTAAAGGATCAAACAAGGAAGAAACCAATGATACCACCTCTATTTTACTAAGACATTCATGCCTTGGTGAGCTCTTTGGTTCATTGAAAAAATATTACCCTGTTCAAGATACTGTTCAATCTGACTACTAGGTTTAACAGAGAGGACATTATTTACAATATTCCATTTTAACCCAAGAACATTAACACTTCGCTCTGAGACATCTGCATCAATTGACGAGTTGAAACGAGAAACATTGCTAATCCATGTCTGAAGTGGCATATTTGTATCTAAAAGTATTTCATTAATAATGGGGTATTCATTAAACATTTGTTCTACAGAATTGTAGGTGTGGGAAAAGTTATCCACATAAAAATTAGGTATAAGGTGTTCAGCCA
>JAXCGZ010019263.1:7500-17500 GCA_037179515.1 Halocaridina rubra
TGACCTCTAGTTCTAGAGCCAGCCATATCAAAATATCGATCCCTATCCACTCTATCATTACCATGAAGGAATTTAAAGACTGTCACCATATCCCCCCCTCACTCTTCTAGCTTCGAGTGATGGTAAGTCTAATTCCCTCAGCCTCTCATCATAACTGAGATTGCGTATTTCTGGCACCAGTTTCGTGGCATGTCTTTGAACTTTTTCAAGCTTAGCTATGTGCTTTTTCAAGTGCGGATTCCAAAAGGGGGCTGCATATTCGAGTTTTGGCCTCACATAGGTTACATAAATATTTCTGAACATTTCCTTGTCCATGTGCCTGAAGGCTACCATTACATTTGATAAGAATGCATATGCTGCCCTTACTATGTCATTTATATGTATTTCTGGAGACAAATCTGCCAGTATGTTTACTCCTAGATCTCTCTCATTTTCTGTCTCTTGAAGTTGTACTCCAGCCAACGAGTAGTCAAGCTTGGGCCTTCTTGCACTTGTACCAATTCTCATTACCTTACATTTTGAGGTATTGAATTTCATTAGCCACTTTTCTGACCACTCATGCAGACTATTTAGATCTTCCTGAAGTTCTCTACCATTGTTCTCGTTTCTTACTTTCTTCACAATCTTTGCATCATCTGCAAATATATTCATGAATGAATTTACAGACTCTGGTAGGTCATTTACATATACCAGGAACAAATGTGGCCCTAAAACTGAACCTTGTGGAACTCCACTACCAACTCTTCTCCATTCAGACACTGAGTGTCTTACTCTAACCCTCTGTTCCCTTCCTTCTAAGTAAGTTTTTATCCATTCCAAGACATTTCCACCTATTCTAGCCATTGCTTGCAGCTCCCTAATAAGTCTCCCATGTGGAACAGTGTCAAACGCTTTCTGGAAGTCTAGGAATATGCAATCTGCCCAGCCCTCTCTTTCCTGTAAGATTCGGTTTACCTCATCATAAAATTCTAATAAGTTTGTTACTGTTGATCTACCTTCTCTGAAGCCATGTTGCCCACTGACAAAAAGTTGAAGGATTCCAAGTGAAGAGAGATATGTTTCCTTAGTAGTTTCTCCATAACTTTGCAAACTATGCTGGTCAAGGAAACTGGTCTATAGTTCAGAGCCGTGTCCCTCCTTCCCTTTTTGAAGACAGGTATCACGCTTGCTTGTCTCCAGCATCTTGGAATCTCCCCTGACTCCAGTGACTTTTTAAATATGATACTTAGTGCCGCTGATATTGAGTTTGCGCATTTTTTAAGTACATAAGGGGATATGTCATCAGGAACTGTAGCTTTATGAACATTTAACTTCATCAGCGCCTTGCATACCTCTGTGGCTGTAAGGTTAATATTCTCTAATACCGGCTCTTGAGCTTCTATCTCTACAATCTGAGGGGGTGGGGTATTTTCTACTGTAAATACTGACTGAAACTCCTTGTTCAATTCTTCGCAGGTCTCTTCATCCGTCTCAGTGATGCTTCCATCCTCTCTCTTAAGCCTTAAAGCCTGTTCTTTTACCTTCAGTTTTCCTCTGATAAAGCTGTGGAAAAGCTTGGGCTTTTCTTTAGCCTTCCTGGTGATTTCCCTCTCATAGTCTATTGCTGCCTCTCTTCTTTTACTTAGGTAGTCATTTATTGCTCTTTTGTAGGTTTGCCAGGCATTTATGTTTTTTCTCCTCTTATACCTTTTCCAGCATTTGTCTCTCCACTCCTTAGCTCTTGTACACTCATTATCAAACCATTTCTCTCTGGCATGAATTACACCTACTTTAGTGAAAGGTATGCAGCAATCTTCTATCTTTCCATATTTCTCACAAAAGATGTCATACATTTCTTGTACAGATTTGTTGTAAAATAAGGTTCTCCAGTCAATAACTGCAAAAAGCTCATTCATTTTGATGTAATCTCCTTTTGGATTGTTCCTCCTCATGTCATCAGTGCTTCTACTCTCAGGCAGCATATCTTTAATGATATACTCCATCAGCAACACACAGTGGTCACTCTTTCCAGTTGGTGGTTCATACTCATTTTTTCAATATCCAACACATTATCTGAGAACACTAGATCAAGTAGTGATGGCTCATCCGCACCCCTGGCCCTCATTGGTTCCATTACATGTTGGTGTAGGATATTCCCTTGTATGCAATTAAGGAATCTTGCCCCGAATGAGTCCTCACCACTATGTGGGTCAAGATTTATCCAATCTATCTCTTTATGATTAAAATCTCCCAAAATCAAAATCCTACGTTTTCTCCCTCGTGCCATGTTAACAAATGAGTTTATAACTTCAATAGTACCTATTTGACTCTCCTCATAAGCTTCTAGCCTATTCTGGTTCCTTGGTGGGCTATATACAACAGTTATTATAATGCTCTCTGACCCATTATTTATGCGAGCAACAAGAAATTCCTTGAACTCACTTTCTATAGCCAAGTTTATTTCTTCAACTTGAATCCTTTCACTTATGAGCAGTGCTATCCCTCCACCAGTCCTCTCAGATCTTTCAACCCTTAATATTCTGAAGCCCTTAGGAAAAACTGTGACACTGTTTATGTCCTCACTCAACTTAGTCTCTGTAATTGCTACTATATCTGCCTTACTGTCGTGAATCCTATCTTTTAATTCTACTGCCTTACCAGCTAATCCATCAGCATTTGTGTATAACAATCTTATTGAGGCCCCATCCTCTGATCTTTTGTCATTATCTTCTTTATCTCCCATTGTCTGCATATATGTATGCGTGTGTGCGAGTATATATACATACATATATGAATCATTCTTACCCCGACCGGGACTCGAACCTAGGACTGATGATTACTAAGTCAAAGCGCTACCACTACACCACAGAAGGTTAAAAGGAATCCAACCTTATAGCTTATATCTGCTATACCCCGGTCGGGGTAAAGAATGATTCATGTTTTCACATATGTAATGTGCTTATTTGACATTTCATGGCCCGAATGAGATTGGGAATTGAATTAAATGCTAAAATGAAGCCACGAGTGAGGTTGGGGAATCTGTAATATGAAAATAGTGGCATTCAGATAGAATGCGTTCATTCCAAAGTATAGCAGATATAAGCTATAAGGTTGGATTCCTTTTAACCTTCTGTGGTGTAGTGGTAGCGCCTTGACTTAGTAATCAAAAGTCCTAGGTTCGAGTCCCGGTCTGGGTAAAGAATGATTCATGTTTTCACATATGTAATGTGCTTATTTGATATATATATATATATATATATATATATATATATATATATATAATATATATATATATATATATATATATATATATATATATATATATATATATATATATATTTATATATATATATATATATATATATATATATATATATATATATATATATATATATATATAATATATATATATATATATATATATATATATATATATATATATATATATAATATATATATATATATATATATATATATATATATATATATATATATATATATATATATATATATATATATATATATATAATTACCTAATTGTAATTACCTAATTGTGATTACGGAAAAGCTCCCCAAGCTCGTAACATCGCGTCTCCTGGTCGGTTCCATTTTGCACTTACTTATCACACTTGTCCTTAAAACTATGGATCGAGTTAGCATTAACTACCTCCTCGCTTAGCGAATTCCAATTATCAACTACTCTTATACTAAAAGAGTAATTCCTTATATCTGTGTATTTGTGAGTGATTACCTAATTGTGATTACCTAATTGTGTTTACGGGAAAGAGCCCAAAGCTCGTATCTTCCCGTCTCCTGATCGGTTCCATTTTCTACTTAGTGTGTGTGATTACCTAATTGTGATTACCTAATTGTGTTTACGGGAAAGAGCCCAAAGCTCGTATCTTCCCGTCTCCTCATCGGTTCCAATTTATACTTAGTGATACTTATCATACCTGTCCTTAAAACTATGGATTCAGATAGCATTAACTACCTCCTCGCTTAGACATACCCAATTATCAACTACTCTTACACTGAAAAAGTATTTCCTTACATCCTGCGAAGAAGTTTTCTTACGAAGCTTCAAACTGTGACCTCTAGTTCTAGAGCCAGCCATATCAAAATATCGATCCCTATCCACTCTATCATTACCATGAAGGAATTTAAAGACTGTCACCATATCCCCCCTCACTCTTCTAGCTTCGAGTGATGGTAAGTCTAAGTCCCTCAGCCTCTCATCATAACTGAGATTGCGTATTTCTGGCACCAGTTTCGTGGCATGTCTTTGAACTTTTTCAAGCTTAGCTATGTGCTTTTTCAAGTGCGGATTCCAAAAGGGGGCTGCATATTCGAGTTTTGGCCTCACATAGGTTACATAAATATTTCTGAACATTTCCTTGTCCATGTGCCTGAAGGCTACCCTTACATTTGATAAGAATGCATATGCTGCCCTTACTATGCCATTAGTGTGTATCTATGTGTATGCCTTCCTTATTACTATACATATCGTTGTATTCATGTTCAGTGTGTACTTAATATTTGTTCTACCATACAGTTCTTCTAATTAACTGTAAAAGTTTTTCCCCTACCCCCAGTTAACATTTAGTTCTTGAAAAAAGAATTAACTCTCACCGGTAACAAACACACTTGGCCTAACGGTCGGTAACGTATTAAGTAATGCTCAAATATGGGTTTGATCCAGTCGTTCACATTATGTCTTGTCTTGCAATCTTGTTGTCTAAGAGATCCTTAATTATGCATTTTGCAGTTCTTGAGGCATTTTTTTTTATGTGTAATGTACTGCAATGTGTTTGTTAAGATTTTGATGGTTGCTTCTGCATTGCATTGTACTGCATTGTTAATTTTTGTTCTAATTTCTCCTAAAAAAGAAAAATTGTAACACCTAATGTTTTGTATCTACATATATTTTTAGTGCTTATTAGAAAAATCATAAAAAGAAAAATAGAATAAATAAGTAGAGTAGAATAGAGTAGGTTAGACATGCTGAAAATAGAATTCAAAAATGGAGCTGCCTCGTGTGTGCCAGTAGGCATGTTGCAGTGTCCTCTATTCTTATGTTCTTATGTTCTTATATTTTTTTTTTGCACTCAGTATAGCTTCCGTATAGTAATCTACACATGTATTAAAGTATACGGGATGCTAGGAATAGGTTATGTGCTTGGAATTCTGGTGCACAGTTTAAATGCCTAAAGTCAAAATGCCTACAAATAAATTGCCTAATGGACCAAACCCATATGTAACTAATTGCATAATGGATCAAAATGCTTGATGGAATAAGATTGACAAAAATAGGTTTTGAAAATAGAAAAATAAAATGATCAGAAATACTTATATGACCTATGCGAGGACTAAACCTGAATATGTAGCACTCTCCTGAAATAAAAAAAAAAAAAACAAGAGAGAGTTAAAACATACGTAATCTCAGTTATGAGGAAATGCTGAAGGGGTTAAAATTACCATTACTCGAAAAAACTATATGAACCTAAGCTAAGCAAAGATATATATATATATATATATATATATATATATATATATATATATATATATATATATATATATATATAAATATATATATATATATATATATATATATATATATATATATATATATATATATATATATATATATATATATATATATATATATATATATATATATATATATATATATATATATATAAATATATATAAATATATATATATATATATATATATATATATATATATATATATATATATATATATATATATATATATATATATATAAGCCCAAACTGATAGCATACAGCACTAAATGGTAAGGAAACCCATCAGTGAAACAACACATAGAAAAAATGCGTTATATTTCGGGTCCCAATTGGACCCCTTCTCAAGCTTGAGAAGGGGTCCAGTTAGGACCCGGAATAAAGAGCTATTTTTTGTGTTGTTTCCGTGATGCGCTTCCTTGAAAAAGATATATATATATATATATATATATATATATATATATATATATATATATATATATATATATATATATATATATATATGTATGTATGTATGTATGTATGTATGTATGCATGTATGTATGTATGTATGTAGTGTATGTATGTGATTACCTAATTGTGTTTACGGGAAAGAGCCCAAAGCTCGTATCTTTCCGTCTCCTGATCGGTTCCATTTTTAGACTTAGTGATACTTATCGTACCTGTCCTTAAAACTATGGATTGAGATAGCATTAACTACCTCCTCGCTTAGCGAATTCCAATTATCAACTACTCTTACACTGAAAAAGTATTTCCTTACATCCTGCAAACAAGTTTTCTTACGAAGCTTCAAATTATGACCTCTAGTTCTAGAGCCAGCCATATCGAAATATCGATCCCTATCCACTCTATCATAACCATGAAGGAATTTAAAGACTGTCACCATATCCCCCCTTACTCTTCTAGCTTCGAGTGATGGCAAGTCTAATTCCCTCAGCCTCTCATCATAACCGAGATTGCGTATTTCTGGCACCAGTTTCGTGGCATGTCTTTGAACTTTTTCAAGCTTAGCTATGTGCTTTTTCAAGTGCGGATTCCAAAAGGGGGCTGCATATTCGAGTTTTGGCCTCACATAGGTTACATAAATATTTCTGAACATTTCCTTGTCCATGTGCCTGAAGGCTACCCTTACATTTGATAAGAATGCATATGCTGCCCTTACTACGCCATTTATATGTATTTCTGGAGACAAATCTGCCAGTATGTTTACTCCTAGATCTCTCTCATTTTCTGTCTCTTGAAGTTGTACTCCAGCCACCGAGTAGTCAAGCTTGGGCCTTCTTGCACTTGTACCCATTCTCATTACCTTACATTTTGAGGTATTGAATTTCATTAGCCACTTTTCTGACCACTCATGCAGATTATTTAGATCCTCCTGAAGTTCTCTACCATTGTTCTCGTTTTTTACTTTCTTCACAATCTTTGCATCATCTGCAAACATATTCATGAATGAATTTACAGACTCTGGTAGGTCATTTACATATACAAGGAACAAAAGTGGCCCTAAAACTGAACCCTGTGGAACTCCACTACTAACTCTTCTCCATTCAGACACTGAGTGTCTTACTCTAACCCTCTGTTCCCTTCCTTCTAAGTAAGTTTTTATCCATTCCAAGACATTTCCACCTATTCTAGCCATTGATTGCAGCTTCCTAATAAGTCTCCCATGTGGAACAGTGTCAAACGCTTTCTGGAAGTCTAGGAATATGCAATCTGCCCAGCCCTCTCTTTCCTGTAAGATTTGGCTTACCTCATCATAAAATTCTAATAAGTTTGTTACTGTTGATCTTCCTTCTCTGAAGCCATGTTGCCTCACTGACAAAAAGTTGAAGGATTCCAAGTGAAGAGAGATATGTTTCCTTAGTAGTTTCTCCATAAGTTTGCAAACTATGCTGGTCAAGGAAACTGGTCTATAGTTCAGAGCCGTATCCCTCCTTCCCTTTTTGAAGATAGGTATCACATTTGCTTGTTTCCAGCATCTTGGAATCTCCCCCGACTCCAGTGACTTTTTAAATATGATACTTAGTGCCACTGATATTGTGCTTGCGCATTTTTTAAGCACATGAGGGGATATGTCATCAGGACCTGTAGCTTTATGAACATCTAAATCCATCAGCGCTTTGCATACCTCTATGGCTGTAAGGTTGATGTTCTCTAATACCGGCCCTTGAGCTTCTATCACTGCAATCTGAGGGGGTGGGGTATTTTCTACTGTAAATACTGACTGAAACTCCTTGTTCAATTCTTTGCAGATCTCTTCGTCCGTCTCAGTGATGCTTCCATCCGCTCTCTTTAGCCTTAAAACCTGTTCTTTTACCTTCAGTTTTCCTCTGATAAAGCTGTGGAAAAGCTTGGGATTTTCTTTAGCCTTCCTGGTGATGTCCCTCTCATAATCTCTCTCTGCCTCTCTCCTTTTACTTAGGTAGTCATTTCTTGCTCTTTTGTAGGTTTGCCAGGCATTTATGTTTTTTCTCCTCCTATTCCTTTTCCAGCATTTGTCTCTCCACTCCTTAGCTCTTTTACACCCATTATCGAACCATTTCTCTCTGGCATGAATTACACCTACTTTGGTGACAGGTATGCAGCAATCTACTATCTTCCCATATTTCTCACAAAAGATGTCATACATTTCTTGTACAGATTTGTTGAAAAATAAGGTTCTCCAGTCAATAACTGCAAAAAGCTCATTCATTTTGATGTAATCTCCTTTCGGATAGTTCCTCCTCATGTCCTCAGTGTCTCTACTCTCAGGAAGAATATCTTCAATGATATACTCCATCAACAACACACAGTGGTCACTCTTTCCAATTGGTGGTTCATACTCAATATTTTCAATATCCAACACATTATCTGTGAACACTAGATCAAGTAGTGATGGCTCATCCCCACCCCTGGCTCTTGGTTCCATTACATGTTGGTGTAGGAAATTCCCTTGTACGCAATCTAGGAATCTTGCCCCAAATGAATCCTCACCACTGTGTGGGTCAAGATTTATCCAATCTATCTCTTTATGATTAAAGTCTCCCATAATCAAAATCCTACATTTTTTCTCCCGTGCCATGTTAACAACTGAGTTTATGACTTCAATAGTACCTATATGACTTTCCTCATAGATCTCTTCGTCCGTCTCAGTGATGCTTCCATCCGCTCTCTTTAGCCTTAAAACCTGTTCTTTTACCTTCAGTTTTCCTCTGATAAAGCTGTGGAAAAGCTTGGGATTTTCTTTAGCCTTCCTGTTCTCTTTCCTGTAAGATTTGGCTTACCTCATCATAAAATTCTAATAAGTTTGTATGTATGTATGTATGTATGTATGTATGTATGTATGTATGTATGTATGTATGTATGTATGTATGTATATATATATATATATATATATATATATATATATATATATATATATATATATATATATATATATATATATATATATATATATATATATATATATATATATATGTATGTATATATATATATATATATATATATATATATATATATATATATATATATATATATATATATATATATATATATATATATATATATATATATATATATATATATATATATATATATATATATATATATATATATATATATATATATATATATATATATATATATATATATATATACATACATATATATATATATATATATATATATATATATATATATATATATATATATATATATATATATATATATATATATATATATATGTATGATATAGTATGTATGTATGTATGTATGTATGTATGTGATTACCTAATTGTGTTTACGGGAAAGAGCCCAAAGCTCGTATCTTCCCGTCTCCTCATCGGTTCCATTTTATACTTAGTCATACTAATCATACCTGTCCTTAAAACTATGGATTGATATAGCATTAACTACCTCCTCGCTTAGCCAATTCCAATTATCAACTACTCTTACACTGAAAAAGTATTTCCTTACATCCTGCGAAGAAGTTTTCTTACGAAGCTTCAAACTATGACCTCTAGTTCTAGAGCCAGCCATATCAAAATATCGATCCCTATCCACTCTATCATAACCATGAAGGAATTTAAAGACGGTCACCATATCCCCCCTCACTCTTCTAGCTTCGAGTGATTGTAAGTCTAATTCCCTCAGCCTCTCATCATAACTGAGATTGCGTATTTCTGGCACCAGTTTCGTGGCATGTTTTTGAACTTTTTCAAGCTTAGCTATGTGCTTTTTCAAGTGCGGATTCCAAAAGGGGGCTGCATATTCGAGTTTTGGCCTCACATAGGTTACATAAATATTTCTGAACATTTCCTTGTCCATGTGCCTGAAGGCTACCCTTACATTTGATAAGAATGCATATGCTGCCCTTACTATGCCATTTATATGTATTTCTGGAGACAAATCTTATGTATGTATGTATGTATGTGATTACCTAATTGTGATTACCTAATTGTGTTTACGGGAAAGAGCTCAAAGCTCGTATCTTCCCGTCT
>JAXCGZ010019263.1:22500-27500 GCA_037179515.1 Halocaridina rubra
TGAATTTAGTCAGCAGTAACTACCTCCACTTTTAACGATTTCCAATCATCAACTACTCTTACACTAAAAACTACTTCCTTACATCCTGCAAAGTTTTCTTACGAAGATTCAAACTACGACCTCTAGTTCTAGTGCCAGCCACATTCTTCAAATCAAGCAGATCTGACATTAATTCACATTCATTTTCGATATTGGGTTGTTGAAATATTTCATATTTCATTCTTACATCCTTATACAGTTCACAGTGCAATATAAAATGTTCCAAAGTTTCTCTAACATAACCACACATACACTTTGTATCGTTATCTTTAAAGCTTTCTCTCCAGTTCAAATCTTAAGTGCCTGTTATTGCCTTAATTCATAACTTAGTTATAATTGTATTATCAAACCAACTAATTTCTTCTACATCTTTTTTTTTTTAATCTTATATATTCTCAAAGTTTCCTTATCTGCCATTTCCGACTTCCATATTTCAGTATCAACTTTTCTTACTTTTTCTTTCAACTCAGTAATGGATGCATTTTCTATGTCTAGAAGATTGACATTTAGTATTTCCATATATCTTTTTATTTCCTTAATGAATTTTTTTTGCTTCTCACAAAACTGGTATGGTGAACACTTGCGTACTTTTCGATCGATGTTTCCAACACAAAAAAGGAAGAAGTTGTTTGTTTACATCATGACGTCACTCATCTAGGCGGGAGTGTTTGTTGTCAGTCGAAAATTCGGAGTTTGGTCGTTGATGGGCAGTGAAGTACTTATATAGCCATTTTTACTCTCATGGCTTTGTTGTCTACGTAAAGCGATGCTACATGACCTAATACTTGCCCTTACAGGGCATGGCGGTGATATATTCGTGAAAAAAGACGACGATTCTTTTGAGGTACGTAAGTCATTTAAGTGATGAGCTTAAGTGGGGCATTTTTGTTTATGGATATTTGTAAGAATATTAGTCCTTGTAAATTTTTACATTCACGTATAATGCCGTCCAGTATAACTCCGGCGGTACACCTACAGTTTTGCGGGCCATACCAATGTTCAAAACCTACCAATAGATGGCGCTAGGCTCTAACTAGAGAACTGGCGGATGAATACACAACAAAAATGGCGACAATAGGCATACGAAACTAATTTTTACTATCCTAACTAAAAATACCTACCAAGCTAATTAGCCAGGGAGGCTTCGCCCCCCTGGAACCCCCCCGTCATACAGGTTAGGGTCGAACTACTTGCTTGAGCGGAGGGGTGAGGTCGTTGAGTGGTATGGCCCGCAAACTGTAAACTAACCACTCCGGCGTCTTAATTTTGGTCTATTTTCTCCCCAAACCTTCACAAAACCCTTTGTATACATATAGCACATACTCATTCCCCCTTGCAAAGGGGGTGGCCGAGGCAAGAAGCGCACATTCACCACGATCCACACACACTTCAACCACTCCTCTCAGCTCCTTGGGTATAAAGGGTTTCCATGTCTCCCCCCCCCCCTTGCACCCTGCTTGGGTCACCCACAAGATAGGCGAGCAAGAATATTTTACAGTGAGGCCCGACAGCCACAGCTGATTTACCCCAACCGCTTCATCACATGGCAGCTCCCCTCAGCCCCGTCCACCACAGTTCACTGAGCTAGCAGGTGCGAGAATTCCCTTTGGGCCGCATCATATATGCACAATCTTCCTCCACTCATTGCTGTCTCTTGCACGCACTCTTCCCTGTTCCACTGACATTCCACATGCATTCACTGCTCTTTTCACGCCATTCATGCATCTCATTCTGGGTCTCCCTCGACCTAACTTCAGTCACTTCTGCACTCCACACCCTCTTCATTATTCGTTCATCACTCATCCTTTCCATGTGTCCAAACCATCTCAACACTCTGATCTAACCTGTCCCACAGCTTCATTCCAACACCTGTTCTCTGCCTGACATCCTTATTTCTTACTCTATCTATTCTAGATTTACCAATCATACCTCTCAAACACCTCATCTCCATTACATATACAGTAATGCATTAGTAAAAAGTGGCGGAAGCACATTCTGCAATAATAATAACATAAACAATCTAGGGAAAATTTTATGCCATGTTGGAAAAAAACTCCCTAACTCACGTAACACTGTAAGGCATTTAACGAAATCTATACTAACCCCCTCAGCCCGTGCTTTACCTAACGTACCTTTACTGTTAGGTTAGGTTTAGGTTAGGTTAGGTAAAGCACGGGCTTAGGGGGTTAGTATAGATTTCGTTAAATGTCTTACAGTGTTACATGAGTTAGGGATTTTTCCAGGTTTGACAAGGGATATTTTTCCAACATGGCATAAAATTTTCCCTAAATTGTTTATGTTATTATTATTGCAGAATGTGCTTTCCGACACTTTTTACTAATGTATTATATGTATACAAAGAGTTTTGTGAAGGTTTGGAAGAAAATAAACCAAAATTAAGGACCCGGAGTTATACTAGACCTTTACCCCAAATATTGAGAAGCTTAATATCTATAGGAACTAAAAACTTTCAATTATCAGTTTCTTTCCTAACTGGAGGGTGAACTTACCTAATCAAACCTAACCTAATCTAATTAACTTCATGAGAATTTTACCTGAGCTAGTTCTATACCCTCATCACTCAAATACAGTATTCCATAAAATAGATCTTGGTAGAGATTCATCTTGTGTATCCTTTCCGTAGCCTACCCGAAACACCAGCTTCACTGCCATTTCCTGAAATGTGCTGCTCTGTTGTATAAATACCTAAACTTAACCCCTTAAGGTATGTTAGACTCATAATTTGGGTATATTTTCACTATTGAACACATCTCAATTTGAAGGTATGAATTATATTTTCCCTACCGTATATGATGAATTTTTATTAAATGTGGCTATGCAAACACTTGGGAAGGTTTGCTGACCCAAGCTAACCTAATGTAAGAAATAGTAATTTATCACAGTTTTCAAGGTCAGATATATTCAAAGCACATCAAAACCATAGAAAAATATCGTCTCTTTAGCATATTTGGTATTTAGATGGGTATTTTCCCTTTTTAAAACATGTGAGAATAAAGAAACTCAAATTTTTTTTAGTTATTCTAATAAAAATTGGAAATACAGTATATTGATAAGAGCTAATTGACCACTTCTCACAGCAAGCCATTCTGTTAATGAAGTAATGAAAATATAATGTGGATGAGCATCCAGTTCGCCCTTTCTCAACTCCACTCTTACCTCTCTGCTATTGGTTATTCATCAGTACTCAGATGTGATAACACATATGAAATGAAGGATAGCTGAAAATAGAACTGTCCCAGAGAATTAAAAGAATTATTAAAATAGTTTTCATCTCCAGAAGTTCTAATTAGTGACATTTTGTAGGTACATGAACAACTATTTTATGTAGATTAATATAAACTTCCTTAAAAATTCGGGGGGTAAAAGTGGTCCAATTATTAAAAAATACACATATATGAGTCAGGTTAGGTTAGCTTTTTTGGGTTAGGACATACTGATTAGGTTAGATTAGTTCAGTCCAAATATTGTAGGGGTGCATAATATGAATCTTTACGCTGATCGACAGCATGAGTGTGTGGTTGGAACTAGTATTCCATCTCTTTTTAAGTGAGACTCATTTCCAGATTGGCTAAGTTTCCTCCAAACAGAGAGACTTAATGGGAAGTATAAAGCAAAACCGAATATTCTTCATCAAAGATGCAGGTTTCAACTTTGTCATGTGACTGTGCTTTTCAGTTGCTTTAATCTCATCAGTTCTGTATGATGTCTTTTTTCTCTTGATAAAAGAATGGAGCAGTTTTTTTTTTAAGTGATGTGGTTGACCTGCTGAGTAAATATATTCTTCAACATATATAAAGTGTTTGATTTGCAGGTTGTAAATGATTTGGGATTTTTTCATCCTTGTGAAGTTGCTATCATTCGTCGTCTGTTGAATATTGGTTCGCATTACAAGAAAATCACAAAATTCTGTGATGCATATGATACAGTACATGTAAATAGAGGTGAGTGCAATATTATTATTAAATCATGCTGAACTGCCTTCATGGTCCATGTAGAAATTTGAAATTTTTTCTCAGTTTTGAGAAAAGCCCTTTGTCGTTCTTTAAAAAACACTTAACAGAAGAGGTTTCTAAGGGGATATACAGATACAAACTACAAAATCTTGGCTTAATGAAATATGGAAAATCTCTTTTCTGATATGATATCTTGTTGGGTTGTGATTGTAGTACTATAGCATTCATCTTAATTGTTTTTATTATTTTTTGTTTTTATGAGTGTGACACCAGGACGGGCCAAAAAAACTAATTAAATAAAAGTTTTCTCATCATGCCTGGGCACAAATAACACAAAGTAAAGATAAATGATATTGAATGTATGAGGAATCTTTGTGTATATCCACAAAGCATGTGGTATTTTTACATTTTCAGAAAATTGCTATTATGTTGTCCTTCTGTTTATAATGATAACTTTTTACTTGTGTAATTATTTACTTCAGAACCAGATTATCGGGGTGGATTGTACTTGTCATCATTAGCCGGAGCCTTAAGAAAATCTGTCAAAGTTTATCAAACATCTGTCTTGGGCCTTGAGGCTAAGTTACTTGAAGACCCAGAACTTCCTCTAAGCTATTTGCTCAATGACTTGGAACCTTTGTCTCCTCTGTTAGCTGCTTTTGCCTCCCTAGTCTTGCAGGTCAGTAAGTTTTTCATCATTTGATTATTTTAGGAAGCATGATGTCATTGTTAAGTTAGGAGTCATTAGCTTGTATTTCTTAATTTGCTTTTGATTTTTTTGTTATTACCATAGGCATATTCATATTATGTAATGAATTTTTGAATTATTTATTTCTTTTTGAAGATGTGAAGTTTCAGGACATATATGAGTACACTTTTGATTGCCTTGAAGACGTCAGAAAAACTTATATCTATATTGCACTTATATATTATACAATATTTTTTCTCTTGCTGAAATTGCAATATTTTAATTCTTTATTATTTCCT
>JAXCGZ010019263.1:32500-42500 GCA_037179515.1 Halocaridina rubra
TGGATCGCGTTTCTTGGCTCTCGTTTTCACTGAACCACGGTTTTTTTTTTTGGCAAATTATCATTTTTTGGGTATATTCAAAAATATTAAAATATTAAAAAATTAAAAATTTTCAGTATTTTCATATTTTTATTGATAGAAACAAATATCATTATTTAATTGATAAAAAAAATTTATTTCCCAGCCTACGAATAATAAAACAGTAAAAAATAGTAAAAAACATAAATTTAGATATATAACTCACAGTACAGGGTATTGCATCATGTCAAATAGTGTCCGATAGCGTACAATGTATTGGGGTCGCACCTAAGTGAGCTAGCTTATACTGTATATTAAAATTTCCAGTAGTTTCATGATTTTATTGATAAAAAAACATATTTGTTAGCCTAAGAATAATAAAAGTAAAAATTAGTAAAAAGCATAAATACTAACAGTATTGCACCACGTAAAATACGATACCGGTATCAGCGTTTCGGAAAAAGCAAAGGCTCTCACCTATGTGACCTACTGAATATTAAAATTTTCATTATTTTCTTGATAAAACAAGTAGTTCCTAGCCTAAGAATAATAAAACAGTAAAAAACATAAATACCGTACTAACAGTATTGCACCATGTAAAATACGATACCGGTATCACGTTTCGGAAAATGCAAAGGCTCTCTACGTGACAAGTATTTCCTAGCCTAAGAATAATAAAACAGTAAAAAATAATAAAAAACATAAATACTAACAGTATTGCACCATGTAAAATACGATACTGCTATCAGCATTTTGGAAAACGAAAAGGCTCTCACCTACGTGAGATAGTTCATGGAATGCTATTGGCTGAAAGGTCGGGAGACGACGAATCACAGAATTGTTTTTCTGTATGTTCTGTATCATGGGGTCTGATTGGCTTTTTCATTGCAGTTTGCTCTTCTCACCATTTTCCAAGCTCGCCTCCTCGTTCAGTCTAACTCACGTGTGCGCCGTTCATGTTGTGCTTATTACTACGTTTTGCTTGTGATTGTGTTTTCATGCGTAATTTACCCTTAGCAATGCCTCCCAAACATCCTTCATCTTCTAAGGCTTCTGGTAGTCAGCCTAAGCGGCAAAGGAGGATGTTAACCATAGTAGATAAGGTGAAAGTCTTTGATATGTTGAAGGAAGGAAAAAGGTTCACGGATGTCAGCCGCTATTTTGGCCTCAATGAATCTACTGTTCGCTACATCAAAAAGGACGAGGCAAAGATCAGGAAAACAGTGAGCATTTCTTTTGATAAATCAGCAAAGAGGGTCGTAACATTGCTAGGAGGAGAAGGCTTTAAAGATATGACTCACGAAGATGTGAATGAACTGATTGACTGCCACTCGCAGCCTTTGAGTGATGAAGACTTGGAAGAAATGACGAACTCAGCGAGCGAAGAAGAGGAAGAACATCAGGAAACGTGCGAAGAAATTAAAGAACCTGGCCTTACACTCGAACGTCTGGCAGCCATATATCAACATGTGAAAGCAGTCCAACAACTCTCGCAGGAATATGACGATAATATGGTTCGTTCGGTGACCTTCTGTAATTTTCTCGACAATGCCATGATTCCTTACCATACCATATTCCAACAAAAGAAGAAACAGCGACAGCAACTCCCCATTACCATGTTCTTCTCCCCCCAAAAGCAGCCGTAAAGCTTTTATTGGCTGTGAAATAATTTCCTCCGGGGTCAAGAAACATCATCATCACCTCATTCATGGTAAGTTTACCTATCATGTACATATAAATTTACGTTGCATGGTGTGATTTATAATGTAAAGGTAGGGTGTATACAGTACGTAAACGTAAAAATAATTGTAAAATACCTGTGTACATGAGTATGTCATGTAATTACCACTTCATTCACCGTAATTTTATCTATCACTTTCATATAAATTTACGTTGCATGCTGTTATTTATAAAGTAAAGGGTGTTTTTTTAACAGTGCAGGGAGGGTTTATACAGTACGAAAACGTAAAAATAATTGTAAAATACCTATGTACATGAGTATGTCATGTAATTACCACTTCATTCACTGTAATTTTATCTATCGTTTTCATATAAATTTACGTTGCATGCTGTTATTTATGAAGTAAAGGGTGGTTTGTTAACAGTACAGGGAGGGTTTATACAGTGTAAACGTAAAAATAAATTAAAATATATATGTACATATAGGCTAATCCTACTCCGCGAGTTTCCTGTCTCGCGCCGGGTCCCGGAACCAAACCAACGCGATAATTGAAGGAACACTGTAATATCGTCAGGGAAATAGTGTGTGAGGGTGCATCAGCTGATACGGAAGTAGCAAAACGTTTGCCGATAGAGGTTCATTCTCCCTCATTATACTCCTCTTCTACCGCTTAATGCGATCGGATATTATGAAGAAAATTTAAAAAAAAGCATTAAGAACAAATAGCAAACATATTTTTAATATAATATCATCAGGGAAATAGAGTGTGAGGGTGCATCAGCTGATACGGAAGTAGCAAAACGTTTGCTGATAGAGGTTCGTTCTCCCGCATCCTACTCCTCTTCTGCCACTTAATGCGATTGAATATTATGAAGAAAATTTAAGAAAAGCATTAAGAACAAGCAGCAAACATATTTTTAATATAATATCGTCAGGGAACTAGCGTGTGAAGTGCATCAGCTGATACGGAAGTAGCAAAACGTTTGCCGATAGAGGTTCGTTCTCCCGCATCCTACTCCTCTTCTACCGCTTAATGCGATCGGATATTATGAAGAAAATTGAAAAAAAGCATGCTGCAACATTTTTAATATAATATTGTCAGGGAAATAGCGCGTGAGGGTGCATCAGCTGATACGGAAGTGTGACAAAACCTATGCATCATCATCATCGCTGCCACCATTAGTGTTGCCAGTATAGATGAATGAGAGAAATGATAAATATAAAAAATATGCATGTAAGCTGGTAAGTTAACTCTAGTATCTTAAAGATGAAGTACATTTTTATTTAAATTACAGTACTACCATCTTGTAATTAATATGTATCTTAAAATGTACCATACATTTGAAAATAAAAACATCAGCTTTATTTGGCAACACTGGCCACCATGCACGTCCCATGCTAAGCTGTTGCCAACGGCATAATAGAGTGCATTAATTTGTTTACTGTACAGTAAATCTGTATATCTTTTATATTGTACACTATTTCATGTTAATATAAATAACTTCAGGTCTTTCTGCTTTTTTATGTAATAAAATATGTTTTTCTTAGCTTATATCTTTGGTATAGTGTGTCTGGCCACCCTGCACGTCCTAGTGTAAGCCTGCTGCCAGCGGCATAATAGAATGCATTAGTTTGTTTACTGTACAGCAAATCTGTATATCTTTTATACTGTACACTATTTGCATGTTAATATAAATAACTACAGGTCTTTCTGCTTTGTTATGTACTTATAAAGTATGTTTTACTTATCTTATATCTTTGGTATAGTGTGTCTATGATCAGTTGTGGAACGTGCTATGCCCTTTATCATTGTTTCCTATGGAAAATGACTTTCTTTCACGCGATTTTCCATTTACTCGTCACTTCTGAGAATCTATCTCCGTGTTATTCTGAGAACTAGGTGTATTTATGTATTAGCTTAAAAACTTAGATTATTTTTCTGTTTTAGAATATTTATTTTTAGTATCGGGGGACCTAGATATCGAATTATAGGTGTGTTCCTACTTAAGTCGAAATCCGAGTTAAGTCAGCTGTCAAGTACGGAATCCTGACTTAAAGTGGGGATCCCTGTATTTACAGGGGGTCCCCACTGTACGTCAGAGTTCCGTTCCTGACATCTGACTTAAGTTGGAACACACATATAATTCGAACCTAGGTCCCCCACAATGCTAAAAATAAATACTCTACTAAATAGAAAGATAAACTAAGTTCCTAGTCCAATACATCTATATACCAATGCCATATTCCCCCTGATAAGGGGGGTGGCAGAGTCAAAGAAAATTCTTTGACTTTTTGTGGGAAGCAAATACAGAGGAGGGGATTCCCAGTCCCTTCACTCCACCCCATTTAGTCGACTTTTACGACACACAGGGGAACACGGAGGAAATATTCTTACCCCCTCCCTCTAATACATAAAATAGTGAAAGTACACTATACAGTATTGCTTACCTTTACTACTGTGCTCGGTTTGCATCTGGATGACTGGTATGTCAAAAAATTGATTTATAAATAAGTTATTAATTATTTCTTGGTCTCTGATGTAGCCTCGGAACAACTTAAAACCGGGACCCACTGTATATATATAATGTATGCATTCACACAATCATACAAATACATTCATGCATACAGGCATATGCATTTTTCTGTTTTGTCTCCATGCTTCCCATTAAGAATCATGTTGCAGTATATAGTGATCCCATGGAACATTTTCTTTAATCTGTGAAATACCTTAAGTAAAGGCTGAAGATGTTTTTCAACAGTCGTCTTCCAGTAATCAAAAGCATTGGGCTTTCAGTGACTTTGTAATACAGTTAGCCTTTTGATGGAGCGAGCACCACGTTAAGTGAAATATCTGGTTCCCAAACAAGGGTTAGGGAGGTTTCACCAAATGCACTGCTGTGTACATAGTTTAAATATGTGTTAATTGATGCCCTATGCTCCAGTATCCAGTCCAAGTTGTTGTTCTGGAACTCTTTGACATTGTCTATACCTAGTTTTTCTGGCAGTTTACGTCATCTTTCAGTGCTAAATGAAGAAGAGTGCGATGAGATAAAGTCTTTTACACTGACTCTAATAAAACTTTGTGATCCTAATGCCATCTAGAAATTCAGGAGTAGAGGCAGTCGTGCAGAATTTATCAGCATTAAAGTTACTGTACAAAGAATTCTGTAGAAGCAAAGGGTGTACTGGAAACAGTCAGAAATTATCAATTCATAGTTGTTCTTATATTCTGGAGTAAAGACCGAGACGAGACTTTCTGTCTATCCACATATTTACAGAAGAGTTTTTTACATATGGTAACTGATTCTCATTTGATTCCGATTTTTGAAAATCTTGTGAAAACTATTTGAAGTGAGTACGAATCCCAGTTCCAGCATATTAAAAAAGACGCAACGGTACTAGACCAAAAATTTAATGATCCAGTTTTACGTCATGGACTCCCTTTTGTAATATGGGCTAGGTCGGTGCCTTCTATCAAAGGACTTTGGTGATGGCAGTGCAATGGTTACTCTGAGTGAATGCCCCTTTCTAACCTCAGACAGTGGCCGGTCTCAAACTGACGACCAGATGAATCAGAGTCACTATTAATGCAAAATACAGGCAATACAGTCAGTATAGAAGAAAAGATACAGCGATGAAACTGCAGAGGATGAAGGAATATTTTTATCTTAAAAAGGAATTCATGATTGAAACCTACTTTGTGTTCTTAGATTCTACTACAAATATTGCTGGTAGAAAGATGAGTGGTTTAACTTTGGCTTCCAAATGCAGTGTTTCACATTCAAAGAGTTTTGGCAACTTGGATAATGTAACCAAATTAACATTTTTAGCAGACATGTTTTCAGTCATATTCATCAGTCAAATTGAAATCGTTCAAGAATTTCTCTCATTCAGAGATGCGTACATATAAATAATGACTACTGGAATGAAGTGTCGAGAATCTGATGATCATCACTGTTAATTCATGACTGCCAGTTATGCTCGTTCCAATTATCATAACTTGCCCACTTTATACCACATTTTTTAAATTTTACCAATAACTAGTGCAATTGATGACCGATCCTGTAGTTGGCTGACACACGTAAGTCTTACTCTCTTTCTACAAATGGCGAAGATAGATTGTCTCGGTTAGCTTTGCTCTCCATTGAAAGAGAGTTGTCTGCTGAGGTGGACTATATTAAATAATAGATGAATTTGCTAGAATGAAGCCTAGACAGGAGGGAGTCACAGTTTCTTTAACTTTGAATACAAACTAACATTTAAAACTGCTTCTTCCTTGTGTTTCGATTTTTAAAAGAAAAAGAAATGCATATTTAAGTAGTTAAATTTCCGGAGCTGTGTATGTGCTTTAATATGAAAACATTCTTTGTATTGATGATAATCGATTGAATATTGTTTTCAGTAAATAAAGGCTTTAACATCCCCTCTGTTTCAGGAGCTCTGTGCATTAGTTTTAGGTGCAGACTTGTTACCAGAACTTGATGACTTGAAATCTTTTTATCTTCTTGGACGAGGAGAGCTTTATCAAACACTTATTCCAGCCATAACACCTTTTATGAAGAATACTCCTGCTTCAAAAAACAGCAGTAAGCTCTGTGCTTTGTAAATATGTATGCAGTATTTATGTATTGATAAAGTACTCAGTTGTGAAAGAAATTAATATAATATATATATATATATATATATATATATATATATATATATATATATATTATATATATATATATATATATATATATATATATATACAGCAATCCCTCGCTATATCGCAATTCACATACCGCGAATTCAGTGCATCGCAGATTTTTTGGCAAGAAATTATGCATATATATATATATATATATATATATATATATATATATATATATATATATATATATATATATATATATATATATATATATATATATATATATATATATATATATATATATATATATATATATATATATATATATATATATATATATATATATATATTATATTGTGACACCAGGACGAGCCAAAAGATAATAAAATAATACAGCCTTTATCGGGTCTGGGCACAAAGAATACATAAAGTAAAGAGAAACAGAGATGGAGAGTGTAATGACCTGTCAGATGTGAAGGGATTATAGAAGATGTGTAATGAATATCCAAGAATATTCAATGTAGCTGGTGCCATGAGCCAATCTACTACTGGATACATGTTGTTTATTTTTTATCGCATTTTTCTGGGTATATGCTATTTTTGTGCTCGAGGATGCAAACGTTTTGCCGCCTCCGTATCAGCTGATGCACCCTCGCACGCTATTTCCCTGACGATATTATATCGAAAGTTTGTTTGTTTTTTGTTCTTAATGCTTTTTTTCAATTTTCTTCATAATATTCGATTGCATTAAGCGGTAGAAGAGGAGGAGGATGTGGGAGAACGAACCTCTAACCAAAAGTATTGCCATTTCTGTATCAGCTGATGCTTATCACTTTTCAGGCACTATATCATACTCATAAAATATTTATTTATTCACCCTATTTGGGGTTTATCTAATTTTCAAGATTATAGTATTATTAATATTCCTTGGTTCTAAACATTTTTCTATCTTCTTTACATATTGACCATGCTGCACAAAATCTTAACGTAAACAAAGTCAGCTGAGAGAAAAAGAAAACTATACAATTCGTTACAAAGAAAACAGATATCCAACTGTACATGGGAAACTTAAATGAAATATATACATTTTCTGCACGCTATTTCCCTGACGATATTATATCGAAAGTTTGTTTACTGTTTGTTCTTCATGCTTTTTTTCAGTTTTCTTCATAATATTCGATCGCAATAAGCAGTAGAAGAGAAGGAGGATGCAGGAGAATGAACCTCTATTTGCAAACGTTTCGGCGCTCCCATATCAGCTGATGCACCCTCGCACGCTATTTCCCTGACGATAGTATATCGAATGTTTGTTCTTAATACTTTTTTCAATTCTCTTCATAATATTTGATTGCATTAAACGGTAGAAGAGGAGGAGGATGCGGGAGAACGAACCTCTATCTGCAAACGTTTTGGCGCTTCCTTATCTACTGATACACCCTCGCACGCTATTTCCCTGACGATATTATATCGCAAGTTTGTTTGCTGTGGGTTCTTAATGCTTTTTTTCAATTCTCTTCATAATATTCGATATCATTAAGCTGTAGAAGAGGAGGAGGATGCAGGAGAACGAACCTCTAACCAAAACTTTTGCCGCTTCCGTATCAGCTGATGCTTATCACTATTCATGCACAATATCTTACTCTTAAAATATTTATTTGCTCACCCTGTTTGGGGTTTATCTAATTTTCAAGATTATAAGTATTATTAATATTCCTTGGTTCTAAACATTATTCTATCTGTCGACCATGCTGCACGAAATCTTAACGTAAACAAAGTCAGCTGAGAGAAAAAGAAAACGTATACAATTCTTTATAAAGAAAACGTATATCGTACTGTACCTGGGAAACTTAAATGAAATATGTATCTTCTCTACACCAGTGGTTCTTAACCTTTTTTAGTATATGCACCCCTTTCAAAGCAGCAGTTAGTTCTCGCACCCCCCCGATTGCTGAAATACAAAATACTACTAAAAATACATACATACATATACACATATATTATATATAATACTTGAAGAGGTGTTTTCTTCTTTTTATGAATTGTCACCAATATATGTGATGGAAAAACTGAAATATGTGGTTTTAATCAGTACATTTGTAGCTAACACAATACATTCTATGAAAGTATTATAATGTCTACACCGCTACAGTAATGATCTATGTTACATAAACAGCCCATCGCCCATTTAAATATATGTGAAGAAAGCAAAATCAGAGATAATTCGCAACCAATCTTCCACCCTACTGTATATGTATCGATAAGAAAAAGTTATTAAAACAGGGAAACCATAACTCACTCAAGCAGAAGACTGTGTGTTGATAGTGCGGGTGGGTGGTGTGGTCTAAGACATGATGATAACCTCCCTCTCTCTCTGTGTCACCTACGTTTCCTATATGCGTCCCTTCCTCGTCCATCCAAATCACATACGTGTACCCTGTACTCGACTCTGTTGCAGCTTTGCCACTTCATTTGGAAATTAGGTCTAGAACTTTAGGTTTATCTCTGTCTCAGAACTCTACTGAAGCAAATAGTTTTGTTTTTTTTCAGGAAAAATATAACGCGTATATAAAAATATGTTTTGCTTTAATTATACATAGGCTTCCTCGCACCCCTGGTTAAGAATCACTGCTCTACATGCTATTTCCCTGACGATATTATATCGAAAGTTTGTTTGCTGTTTGTTCTTAAAGCTCTTTTTCAATCTTCATAATATCACGTTCATATAAATTTACGCTTGTTTGCTGTTATTATTAAAGTAAAGGGTGGTTTGTTAACAGTGCAGGGAGGGTTTGTACAGTAAAGGTAAAAATAAATGTAAAATACTTATAATAAATATGGTGCTCCTACTTCGCGATTTTTCACCTATCGCGGCAGGTCCCGGAACCGAACCCCCGCGATAAATGAGGGAGCACTGTATATATATATACAGTGCTCCCTCATTTATCAGCTGATACGGAAGCGCTAAAAACATTTGCAGATAGAGGTTCTTTCTCCCGCATCCTCCTCTTGTACGAATATCATGAAGAGAATTGAAAAAAAGCATTAAGAACAAACAGCACACAAACTTTCTATATAATATCGTCAGGGAAATAGCATTTAGAGAATATACATATTTCATTAAAGTTTCCCATGTACAGTACGATATCTGTTTTCTTTGAAACGAATTGTATAGTTTTCTTTTTCTCTGAGCGGACTTTGGTTACGTTTACATTTCGTGCAGCATAGTCGATATGTAAAGAAGATAGAATAATGTTTAGAACCAAGGAATATTAATACATACTATAATCTTGAAAATTCGATAAACCCCAAATAGGGTGAGTAAATAAGTATTTTATGATTAAAGATATTGTGTCTGAATAGTGGTAAGCATCGGCTGATACGGAAGCGGCAAAACGTTTTGGTTAGGGGTTCGTTCTCCTGCATCCTCCTCCTCTTCTACCGCTTAATTCGATCGAATATTATGAAGAAAATTGAAAAAAAGCATTAAGAACAAACGGCAAACAAACTTTCGATATAATATCTTCAGGGAAATAGCACGCTAGGGTGCATCATCTGATACAGAGGCAGCAAAACGTTTGCCTCCTTGTGCTCAAAAATAGCATATACCCAGAAAATATGCGATATAAAATAAACAACATGTATCCAGTAGTTGGTTGGCTCATGGCACCAGC